>CAXIWW010000772.1:1942500-2030000 GCA_964036315.1 Acanthosepion esculentum
GTTATAAGAGAATCCCGGATATAAGAGACTTCTCCGGTCCCGACAACTCTCTTATATCCGGGTTACACTGTAATTGTTAGATAAAATTATTGGATATGAATAAAAAAAAATATGAGACATGATTTCTTCTTAGAAATTTTATTATGACTAAAAGAAAAAAAATAATTTGATAATTAAATTTTGCTCGCGTCAAAATATCCTCTAAAGGCCTTGATTACCACAGCACAGACTTTTGGCATACGTTGCAAAATTTCTCAACTTTTTGTCACTGACTCTAAGAGCTCTCTTTCATTTTTTATTTCACTCTTCTGTCATCTTCATCTCATGCTAATTCTGGAGATGCCTTTAAACTTTTGAAATATATATATGTATATATATATAGGTTTCAGCCCCCAAAAGAAAATGCAGTGATTAATATGAGAACATCCGTTGAATTCTTTTCGTATAAGGCAACTGCTATTTTCCTGGATTTCAAAAGTAACTATCTAAGAATAAAACCAAATGCCACTCATTATGCAGCATCTTTATGTAATATATCTTATATTGGAATAAATATACATATTATCCATGATTCGAGAGAAAGAAGCCTTCACCACTGCTCCTAAATGAGTGACATTTTTTCCCTGTTGCTCACAAGAGATTAAGATGTACCAAGCAGTGTGATAGAAAGCTGAAATGATAGCAATGAAGCGCTCCTATTATTTACAAAAGAAAATGTCAGTTCTAATTCAAAGAACAGATAACACATACACCGTGTCTTATATAATCATCCACTTAATGTTTATGTTACAATAACGCAAGTTCGTTTTTCACACGTGTAAGTAAATGACAGCCACATGTATATATGTTGTTCATCCCCGAAGAATGTCGTGCTATCTTCGATCGACCAGACTGCTAGTGCAAGATCGAGGTGGCTAACCACCCTAACAGATAGAGACATCAACAAGGCAGGGATGGAATGCTTGGAGATGTGTCCATGGTGAGTTTAGGATGACCTTGTCAAATCAGATATACATTGGTTTCTTGAAGGCACATATGTAGCCATGTTTCAAGTAGAAGCAAACACTTTCAGAATGGTGTTGATTTTTTGCACGACAATTATCCGTCACATTTGGTGAAGAAAACTAATGGATGCCCATATAAAATATATTTTGAAGTTTGCTTTAACTTGATATTACTAGGTATTATATCATAAATAATGGTAATGGTGAGATTAACAGTTTCCATACCAAAAACATTCAACATTCATTAACAGAACAGTTAGGAGTAGCAGTTTTTAAGGAAGTTAGATTTAATTACCGCATACTGTTATCACTCTTTCTAATATTGTGGGGAGTTTCCTACCAAACCTTTTGTCTTTGGTAGTGTGGAAAGTTAACATTTTGATTATATCATTTATTTCCTTTCAAGATACTTGGAGTTTCGTCTTCTTTAAAATTTAAAGGATTTTTAAGTTGATTGGAAAGCAAGAAACCGGAAAAGAGTTCCACAAGTGAGAAGTGTGAGAGAAGAAACTGCTAGAGTAGAACTTACGGTTATATTAAGCTAATGTAACACCACACAGCAACCGACCGTGGAGTTTCGTCTTCTTTAAAATTTAAAGGATTTTTAAGTTGATTGGAAAGCAAGAAACCGGAAAAGAGTTCCACAAGTGAGAAGTGTGAGAGAAGAAACTGCTAGAGTAGAACTTACGGTTATATTAAGCTAATGTAACACCACACAGCAACCGACCGTGGAGTTTCGTCTTCTTTAAAATTTAAAGGATTTTTAAGTTGATTGGAAAGCAAGAAACCGGAAAAGAGTTCCACAAGTGAGAAGTGTGAGAGAAGAAACTGCTAGAGTAGAACTTACGGTTATATTAAGCTAATGTAACACCACACAGCAACCCACCGTGGAGTTTCGTCTTCTTTAAAATTTAAAGGATTTTTAAGTTGATTGGAAAGCAAGAAACCGGAAAAGAGTTCCACAAGTGAGAAGTGTGAGAGAAGAAACTGCTAGAGTAGAACTTACGGTTATATTAAGCTAATGTAACACCACACAGCAACCGACCGTGGAGTTTCGTCTTCTTTAAAATTTAAAGGATTTTTAAGTTGATTGGAAAGCAAGAAACCGGAAAAGAGTTCCACAAGTGAGAAGTGTGAGAGAAGAAACTGCTAGAGTAGAACTTACGGTTATATTAAGCTAATGTAACACCACACAGCAACCGACCGTGGAGTTTCGTCTTCTTTAAAATTTAAAGGATTTTTAAGTTGATTGGAAAGCAAGAAACCGGAAAAGAGTTCCACAAGTGAGAAGTGTGAGAGAAGAAACTGCTAGAGTAGAACTTACGGTTATATTAAGCTAATGTAACACCACACAGCAACCGACCGTGGAGTTTCGTCTTCTTTAAAATTTAAAGGATTTTTAAGTTGATTGGAAAGCAAGAAACCGGAAAAGAGTTCCACAAGTGAGAAGTGTGAGAGAAGAAACTGTTAGAATAGAACTTACGGTTATATTAAGCTAATGTAACACCACACAGCAACCGACCGTGGAGTTTCGTGTTCTTTAAAATTTAAAGGATTTTTAAGTTGATTGGAAAGCAAGAAACCGGAAAAGAGTTCCACAAGTGAGAAGTGTGAGAGAAGAAACTGCTAGAGTAGAACTTACGGTTATATTAAGCTAATGTAACACCACACAGCAACCGACCGTGGAGTTTCGTCTTCTTTAAAATTTAAAGGATTTTTAAGTTGATTGGAAAGCAAGAAACCGGAAAAGAGTTCCACAAGTGAGAAGTGTGAGAGAAGAAACTGCTAGAGTAGAACTTACGGTTATATTAAGCTAATGTAACACCACACAGCAACCCACCGTGGAGTTTCGTCTTCTTTAAAATTTAAAGGATTTTTAAGTTGATTGGAAAGCAAGAAACCGGAAAAAAAGTTCCACAAGTGAGAAGTGTGAGAGAAGAAACTGCTAGAGTAGAACTTACGGTTATATTAAGCTAATGTAACACCACACAGCAACCGACCGTGGAGTTTCGTCTTCTTTAAAATTTAAAGGATTTTTAAGTTGATTGGAAAGCAAGAAACCGGAAAAGAGTTCCACAAGTGAGAAGTGTGAGAGAAGAAACTGTTAGAATAGAACTTACGGTTATATTAAGCTAATGTAACACCACACAGCAACCGACCGTGGAGTTTCGTGTTCTTTAAAATTTAAAGGATTTTTAAGTTGATTGGAAAGCAAGAAACCGGAAAAGAGTTCCACAAGTGAGAAGTGTGAGAGAAGAAACTGCTAGAGTAGAACTTACGGTTATATTAAGCTAATGTAACACCACACAGCAACCGACCGTGGAGTTTCGTCTTCTTTAAAATTTAAATCTAGATCTCACGACGCTATTTATGGCATCCATAAGATGGTCTAGATCTCACGACGCTATTTAAGAACATGACTATTTTCAGGTTAATATTTTGGATTATGGTGTTGAACAAAATACTCCTTGTATTCAGTTTCCTTATCTCCGATACTATTCATTATAATTTATCCATATACTGAAGTATTTGAAGTTTGTAGTATTTATTAATTACACATTATGCATTTTTATGATGGATTCATGGTAGGTGTCATTAGGGCCGATGTGTACGAACCTCGAACCTCCGACTACAAATGGTAAGCGTGGATTATGGCCACGGGCCATAAACCTTTGTGATCCTCCTTATCTTATCAACATTGGCTTTTTTCTACTTACATTTATATCCGTTATGGGTTTGCTTATCGCCCGGTTCGCAATCGTCCCCCGTTTTTTGAACTGTAGTAGTGGTTTATCTTACATGTTTCTTGTTTAGGATTGGGTTTCCGGTTCCTTTTAAAGGCTACTTCCAATGTCCGCGACTGAACTTTGAAATGTTATTCACTTTGACCTCTTCAAGTCAGGTGTTATCTTTCCTGTATAGCCCCAAGAACCTCACTTCTTGCCCTTTCTTACGCTAATGTAACATCATGCAGCAACCTTCTACCTTGGGTAGCTCTTGAGTCTTATATTGAGTGAACATTAGTAAAAAAAAAACAAAAAAACAATTAAGCACAAGATTATGAAGGATGAAAAGATTTCGTAGATATTCACGTTATTCCGGGGTCTGTATTTTATTTTTTTGTCCAAGTCCGTGAATTTGTTGTGCTCAACGTAAGTCTCGAAAAAAAACGCTATAAAATTCATTATCTTTTTTATCCATAATGTTGAATGTGTTAAAATTATTCAACTTTTTAACAAGAAAAATCTCAAGTTGATGTTAAAACTTGCCGTAAAACATTGATTTATTTAAGATGGAAAGATCTATTATGACATGTCTCTAATTTGTATTTCGATACATTGTATACATTTTCTATTTGAATTAGTCACCTATATTGCCTAGGATCCATCACTGTACATAATTAGGTTACATTAAATTGGTATTTTATATGAATGATATCTTATGAAAACTGTGATCTAGTAGAGTGGGGTGGGGGCCTATCATAGATTCGGTATCTTTGCACCGGCCCTGGGTGTAATCAATGCTTTCATTCCAATTCCAGATCATAGTCTGTTTTGGAAATGTTTATTTGTGTAACACTTCATGAATCAAAAATTATTATATTTTAGCACCTAATGCTAAAAATAATAAGAAGAAATATTAATGTGTACCATATTTGACGGCATATAAGGCGCCATTTTTTTTTTACTAAAAATATTTTTTTAAATTCCCCTGCGTCTCATATGCCATATGTAGGTTTACTGATTTTACTAATTACTATTTTTGTCTTGATTTGCTCTGCTGAAATTGGGGTGCGTTTTATACACCCGTGCGTCTTATATGCGGAAACGGTATTTAAAAAAGATAATTCAATAAAAGATTAAATCCAATGATAAAATTTGAATTTAACGAATGTAGACTTCGCCCGCAAGAAATGAACAAGAGTCATAAGAACACATTTTAACAAATATAATTAATCTTTAGGTAAAATTTACTTTTTGTCCTAATGTAAATTATTTGAAAAATGTAAATATTAAAATAATAGGCAACTTTTCAAAGATATTAATATAAATGTTGCCCAGAGCTCAGTTACGAAGCTAGAATGTATGAGTCAAGTTTATTCCACGGAGAAAATTCTTTTGTAAAACTAACAATGTAGATATTGTCTTCCAATGGAAGAGGCACAAATGCAAATATAAAATACAAAGAGTTCGAAGCGACTTACCTCCGATAGATGACAATACGGCAAATCCCAAGGCAAGGGTCCCTAGATTTTAATTACAACATTACAGAGAGTGAAATATTTAACAGAACGCCTAACCGTTTCGAATACGATACAAGGTCTTTTTAACATGGATGTCTCGCGTGTTTAAAAACAGTTCAATAGAATTTTTTAAGAGTTAATTGATATTAGCTCTCATTACTATTATTAACTAAATGGATATTAATATCAATTAAGCGAGAGAGTAGACGAAAATAGTTTAAATATTGGTTAGCATACGTGATTTCTATAGCAGTGTTTGCCAATTTGGGTGATATCACTCACCGGTGGGTGATTTCAACTGTTGGGTGGGGTGATGAGCAATTGAACAGAAAATGGTGGTCGATTGCAAAATTTGAGTATTAAAAAGGCATTTCAAGATATGCAAAGAACCTGTATAAGAAAAGAAAAAAAAAAGGAGGCTAAATGCGAATAATTGGGTTATTCTAGATAAGAAACATCTCCGCAAACAACGAATATTTTGGTATTTTCTATACTTTTAAGATTGTTCATGAACCTTCAAATATTTCTTCAGACGAAATAACATATTTTTTCGGATTTAAATCAGATAACGGAAGACCGAGAACAACAAAAAATATTCTCTGAATTTTTATTAGTTGCTAATGTATATTATTTTTAATTTTACAATTATGAACAAAAATCGTTTAAATTTTCATTTTGATGTTAAATAACAACATAATTTAGGATTACATACAACCTTTATTTTTTTTTTTTAAGTTTATCACCCCAGGCAAAGCTGGAAGCCACTAGCACGCAAGGGGTTACAGAGGATTTGGAGCAAGAGCAGATAGGAGTGATAGAGGAAAAGGATGTGGAGAAGGATAGCGGATAGATCAATGCAACTGGAGATGTCGATTGACGTTACATTTGAATATTTGGAGATTATAGTTGTCGGGGAAACAGGAATAGTGAAGGGAGTTCCACAGGCGTGAGGTGCGAGATATGAAGCTATTGGAGTAGAAGAGACGTCTACATTTAACAGTTTCAACAGTGAAAGGGTGAGAGCGGGATGCCAGCCTTGTAGGACGCTTGAATTCATGGAGCCTGGGAGCCAGCGATAGCAGCTCATCGGAGCAATTACCATGGAAGTATTTTTAAAAGAGACAGAGAGAGTTGACGGCGCGTCTGTGAGAGAGCGACTGCAGACGAGATGACAGTTCAGGGCCAATTACATTGCATACCCGTCTCTGGATCTTATCAAGAACCCCGAGGCAAACAGAAGGAGCTCCAGACCATATATGGCAGCAATGCTCCATGCAAGGTTGGATGGTTGATTTACATTTAAAACTTTGAGGATACTTAGCAGTTTTAAAACAATGGGTTTTTTATAGTATTTCGAAACTTGGCCGGATGTTTAGTTGAAAGAAGACCATCTGCAAAACAGGGGTTAAAAAGACAATCGTTTGATGAAATGTCCAGCGTGTATGTCCACCCTAAATCCGATACGCTAACCCCGCAAAAATATTCATAGAAGCTATTCAAGGCAAAGAACATGGATAAAAATAAAAAGGAGGATGCTATATATATATATATATATATATATATATATATATATTTAAAGACATTTTTATGTTTAACATTCTTTTTATAGATACAAGTATTTAAGTAAATGCTCTGTTTATAATAAACAGTATTAAATAACATTTACCGACCTGAATGTCCGAGAAATTTTCATAGAAAATATGCGTCGTCCGACAGGAATCGAACCTGTATCCTATACGGAACCGTCATATAGCCTGACGTCCTTTTTAACCGGAGGACGAATATTTTCTATGAAAATTTCTCGGACATTCAGGCCGGTAAATGTTATTTAATACTGTTTATTATAAACAGAGCATTTACTTAAATACTTGTATCTATAAAAAGAATGTTAAACATAAAAATGTCTTTAAATAATTGTCGGACTTTGTCCATTTCATAATATATATATATATATATATATATATATATATATATATATATATATATATAATCTTATAAATATAAGTAGTTATACTCGTCCGGAAAAAAAACTTAGGTGTTTTGGCTTGTAAATGAACGAACCAATGCCCAAGGAAAAATAAGGAATAAAAAAAAGAAAGAACTAAGAACATGTAATTGAGGAGGGAACAATCGTCCAGAATCCAAGCTCAGAGTCCAAAGAAAAAAAAACCTCCAAAACGAGTAACTAAGCAAAGTGCTCAATACGCTAAGTAGAGCAAATCTAACTATGAACCTAAAGAACCAGGCAAACCTACTTAGGTTTCACCTACGCAGATCGTCAGGGTAGTTATATATAGTTATATCTATGTATATGATTATTTCAAATCCTCATAATTATTTCTATCTGTATATCCTTGCTTGAACCGGCTTCTAAGGCTCTGGACTGAGCGGCTTGGGGATAGTAGTCGTGGTTCGTAGTCCTATGGGTAAAAGAGAAAATCGGATGAGTTCCACCACGGAATATGTGATCGAGCGGCGCTATATCGAGTCTAATTCGTTACACCCTCGTCACCGAGGCCCGTTGGTAAAGTTGGTATGGCGTTTGCCTCCTATCGTAACTGTTCGGGTTTCAATTTGCTGAGTCCCAAATATAGGACGAAACGGCTGTCCAGTGCATTCTATTGAGGTTTTTTCTAGACTCGATGAATTAATTATGATTATTTCAAATCCTCCTAATTATTTTTATTTATATTTATGCTATTTCGAAACTTGGTTGGGTGTTTAGTTGAAAGAACGCCATCTGAAAAAAGGGTTTGTAAAACAATCGTTTGATGAAAAGTCCAGCTTGTTCGTCCAGCCATAATCCGATTAAAAACTTGCAAAGCATTCTGAAGATGGAGGGTCATATTCTGTCTCTTTCTGAGATGAGGTATTGTAATTATTTACACTATTTATATTGTTCGGACTGTTTTCCTCATCTTTCTTGCCATATTCACCTTCAACTTTTGTCTATATTTCTGAGATGAGGTATTGTAATTATTTACACTATTTATATTGTTCGGACTGTTTTCCTCGTCTTTCTTGCCATATTGCACGTGGAACTAGAACACTCTACCCCAGTGTACGAAATAAAAAGGATTCAGTCCGAAATTTCAATCACCTGAAGAAGGCCGGAGCGAACAACAGCTGAAACGTCGTGAATATGGCAACAAAGATGAGTAAAACAGTCCGAACAATGTAAATGGTGTAAAAAAAAAAAGTTTTATATTAAAAAATCAAATTAAAAGCCCAATATTAAAAAATGAATTTGTAAGTTTAAAAAATTCCAGTATGCAATAAAAACTGTCTCTTTATTTTTTATTAAGCAAAGCAGTTTGCGGTTCACACAAATATCCACACTAAAACCTGAAAGTCGTTATAGTTGCTTGAAAGAGGTATTCAGAAAGCTACTTGACTAATCATGAAAATCTTATTTGCCACTTACTAAATATTAAGGCAAACATTTTTTGCCAGAAGCGGCGGTAGGCTGTGTTCAATCACGCCACGATATTAACTGTTTATTTAATTACTGTTTTTACTTTAATTTGTGGCACAAGGTCGAAGGAGAAGTGGGTAAAAGCTGGTCAACACTGATTATCCTACACCGAGTTAATCCGATTCGTGACTCATTCTCTCTAACAATTTCCTCACCCACCACAAGAATCCATCCATCTCCATTCGATCCAACATATATAACAATACCACATATTCACCGGGGTGGTGCAATTATGTTACTTTTTCTGTGTAGAGGCCATATTTCATTCGGTGAGTTTAAACAGTTTTATCCATTTTGAGAAGAAATTTTCATCTCTAAAAATGTTAGTTTGTTAATAGATTTATTCTTTTTTTTTTTTTACACTTACGTTGGATTGTTTTATGCAAGTTTATTTTTCTTGATTTTGCAATGGATTCCATTTTATATATATTGAAAAAAATGTCTGTAGAATTTATGAAGAATCTTCGATTGTAAAGAATTTTATCACAAAGTTAATCTTATTTTTTTTCTAATCTTTGTTTTCATAAGATACGAGTTTTGACGATAAAAGTGAGAAATTCCATATTTAAAAAAAAAAGTTTTTCAGCTGAACAAAGATAGTAAAATGTTACTTTTATGTAGCAGAGTATGTTTTACGAAAATATGGTCCAAGAAAGGGAAAAAAAAAAAAAATGAAAGATTTTTGTCAAGAGTATGGTATTTTTTTAAATAGTTATGAATTAAAAAAAAAAAATGTCACAAATCAGTGGGCTTTTTTTCTATTTTGTTGTCAAATTAAAGGCTTGCAGAAATTCCTTAAATATCTTTGCGTTACTTTCCAAAATGTATAATTTCATTATAAAAAGAGCCTAGAATCATTAAATATATTTTTCAAGAATTGTTTTTTGAATTTCTTAAGGCAACCAAGGAACCAGCTTTGATACTCACTTCAAATTTTAGCTTTGTTGCCCGACTATTTTCTTTATTCATTTAAATGTCTAAAAATTAAGACTGCAAATATAAAAATAGTAGAATAAAATTTTCAAATATTAAAATTGTTTTTTGTGAAACTCATTTTTACTGAAGTATTTTTATGCTTCGTTGACAAGTTTGTTTGTTTGTTTTTTTAACTTTAAATTACTTTATGATTTCTAGATGACCATTTTTTGCTTTCTTGTCAATCAAAAAATAATTCTTATGATTCTTAGTAATTGTATCGCTAACAAGACTAACATATTTGCCTCAAATCATAACCTCAAGCTGCGTGGTTGCTATGGTCTTTAGTTAAAATAGTTTTAAGCACAGCTCAGATTAAGCAATGAAAATTATCACGAATATTTTTAAAACTTCAGCAATAAGTTCTAGGACAAATTTTCTCTTGAAAAACAAAATGGCACATAAGAAATTTACAACCAAATAAAACCAGTGTCTTTGTTAGGAATTCAGAGCTGCAGCCAATGTAACTTAAACGAAAATTAAAAAAAAAAGGATTCCCAAAATAGTTTGTGCTTCTGATAAAAGGTAAATTTTTTCAGTAAGGAATAAAAATGCTGAATTTAAAAAAATCCCATACCTGTGGAATATATTTTCGGTTTCTTGCGTCTACTCTACGATCTTCAAATTTTTTAAATGTAACGATAATCGCCGTCTTCCTGAATTCTGTTTATTTTATTGCCCTTTCTCCTTACTAACCTCTCGTTTTTATTCCCTCTCGGTAAGCCCTTGCGTCTTAGTTGGGGGGGGGGGTGAAACATATGTAACATATATGTAACATTCAGTAGATATTGGCCGATGATTGATAAATGGCAGAAACCTCATTTTTATCGATATCTAAGATCTAAATAAAATCTTATTCGATCGGTGCTGCAAAAACTCACGCAGTGTTATTTACATTGGAATTAATGTCCTCCTCTTTGTTACTATTGCAAGGTTTCGGCCATTGTGCTCGCTGGCTTACTTCAAATATTTGTCGATAGGGCAATTTTCAGGGAATTTCAAACTGAACACTTTCTTCAATATGCGGGGATAAGTTGTTCTTGTTCTACTTTCCATGTTTAGGGATGTCTTGTCTTGTTCCTTTTTAGTCCGGCTCAATTATTGATAGTCTTATTTTTACTGGATCTGTACTACCCGGTCCACGGACAGAACTCACAATTATTACGTCTTTGTGGACGTAGGCGATCATGGCTCTCCTCAATTTCCTATCCTCTGTAGTTCTTAATAAATATTCCCTTTTTGTCATCTCTCCTAAACCTTGTTGCGCCATTGTTTGGGGGTGAAATGATTAAAAAAAAAAGAAGTTATATTTGTTTCCTTTTCATAGAATATTTTTGAATTCGTTTACTATTTTTTATATTTTTGGATTTTAATCTGTATTATTCACATGACAAAACTATTTCTGCGATTCTGTTGTACGAATGAAACCTTGAAAATCTCAAACCACTTATTTAAATGTCTCCGAGCAAACAATATTTTTTATAAAGGATTTTTAAAAAAAAGACAAAAAAAAACTGAATATTAAAATTTATTTTCAACTTATTTAACAACTAGCGAGTTATTGTTTCACGTTCGTTCTGACGGATGACCACCAATATTGAAGAACACCAACAACGTACGTCCATTAATTACGCCATGCTTTATTTCAGTAGAGACTACATGCTGGGCCCCCAAAAAAGGGACGTTCACCGTCTGCCGATGAAGACCCTGACTTAGTTCTTCATGCAACAGTTATTAAATAAGGTGATAATTTTTTCCGGCCTTCGTAGTCGCGCTTTTGAATTATATGAAAAAAGTTCTTAAAATCTGTTCGTAATTAATATTCCTCCATTAGCATTAAATGATCGAAACAAGAGCCGTGATTCGAAAGTTATAATTTATTTAATCTTTCGTTTTATCCAGTTAGCGCATTTTGGGCCGCTGAGGTCTCACAATTGTCGTTCATGGTGACATTCAAGGTAGAATAATGCAATAGCTTGCCAGTTCCTTTTGCAACGGGGAGGTTGAGGTTACCCTGTTCCTCCTTCCAGAGGTGGATTTACTTTTAAAGTTACCTAATAAGGCAGAATCTACAAGGCAGCAGACTGGTTTGAATTCAGAGGTTTTCCTTCTCTCCTATAGAACCCACAGTCTGTTCGGCCATTTTATCATGAGGTTAACCTGTCCTTCCTCGTAGATTTGATTTTGAAGTTACCTTTTTTTAGGACCTACAAGATATCAAAATTTAGTTTCCTTCTCTCGGTCTGTCTTACTATTTTACCCATTTTTAGAAAAGATGGCTTTATACCTTTCTTAAGAGTAACCTGGAATTCGAACTCTGTTCTCCGATTCCACAATCCGAACCGCCAGTCATTACTCCATCGTGTCCTCATCGTAGATTAAGAGATAAAAGAATGAAACTAAACTGCAGATTTTTTGCTCTTCTCTCAAATTTAATGACTTTAGCGTGGATGAAGCTATTCTTATATCCATCGATAGGAAAATGGAACAAATCCTTATAAAAATTAATATTAATTAGTTATTAATTAATTATTAATAATTAGTTATTAATCCGAAACCCTATCGATGGGAGGTTATATGTTACATTCCGTAGATATTGGCCGATGATTGATAAATGGCAGAAACCTCATTTTTATCGATAACTAAGATCTAAATAAAATCTTATTCGATCAGTGCTACAAAACTCACGCAGTGTTATTTACAGTGGAATTAATGTCCTCCTCTTTGTTACTATCGCATGGTTTCGGCCGTTGTGCTCGCTGGCTTACTTCAAATATTTGTCGATAGGGCAATTTTCAGGGAATTTCAAACTGAACACTTTCTTCAATATGCGGGGATAAGTTGTTCTTGTTCTACTTTCCATGTCTAGGGATATCTCGTCTTGTTCCTTTTTAGTCCTGCTCAATTATTGATAGTCTTATTTTTACTGGATCTGTACTACCCGGTCCACGGACAGAACTCACAATTATTACGTCTTTATAGACGTAGGCGATCATGGCTCTCCTCAATTTCCTATCCTCTGTAGTTCTTAATAAATATTCTCTTTTTGTCATCTCTCCTAAACCTTGTTGTGCCATTTATTTACTCAAGTTCACTAAGTATGTCATGCGTTGTTTTCCTCTGTCCCTCTTGCCTTCAACCTGTGAGTATCAGATTTTCCAAGCCCTCATAATGTGCTCTACAATTTTCAGCTGTCTTCCTGATGTGAAGTATAAGTTTCCTATTTGTTTGAATTTTCTCTAAAACTTCCGCGTTGCTCACATATTCGGTCCATGGTATTCTCAACATCCTTCTGTAGAACCACATTTTTGTTGCTTCATGTCTCTTCATCTTTGAGGAAATTGTCCAGCACTCACTGCCATACAAGACAGATATCACATAACAGTTTAGTACTCTTTTCCAAGTTTTTAATGGACTATTCAATCTCTGGACAGAGTAGTACATTTTTAGACTCGGTAGAATTCAGGTGAGCAATAACTAAGCAGTATTAAAAAGATTGATTCGTTGATTGTTTTTTACGGCTTATCAACCCCTTGCAGGTTATTTAAAGTCAGAAAATATTTTTAGATTGTAATAATTTTTTTGAGACAATAATAATGTACTGATACAACTCTTACTAATTAACCCTTAGCTTGGGGGAAGAAGTACATTCATATCTTTCCCAAGAGTATTTGCGCGCAAGTGAATATAAAGAACACGACTGGGATTGGAAATTTACTTTCCAGTCTACAATTTCATGCCTTTATCCATGACACTACCAGTGCATCTAAGCTTACAGCACCTGGCATTCCCAAGTGGTCACCCATCTAAGTACAGATCAGGCTCGACGTTCCTTAAGTTCGGTGATCGATTTCAACGTGGTGTGGCCGTAAGCCTTAATAAAAAGAACAAGACGAGATGTCCATCGACATGGACAACAGAACGATAACATTATACTCTCGTATATTGAATAAAGGGTTCTGTTGGACATTTCCTGAACTTACTCGCGTTGACATACGCCTTAAGTAGGCCGGAGGGGACAACATTGTGGTCGAAACACAGATGACGGCGACATTAGCCTTACTGCAAATATCTCCTCATCTCAGAATTCAGACTGTCACGCTGTTTCATATTTCTGTTGTTAATTAATGACTGTACAATATTCACGCCAGAAACCAATTAATTGATAACGTCATACTGCTTTACTAATTTTAGATTTTAATTCAAGTGCTCATTATCTGCTATGATTCATATATATATATATATATATATATATATATATGTGTGTGTGTGTGATTTAAAAAAAATCATTTTACCCCAGTTAAGGCAATAAAGCCACTAAGACACAAGCGATTGTATTAAGTATTACTAAGACACTAAATAATATTGCAAGAGTTTCGTAACACTGATTGAATAAGATTTTATTTAGATCTTAGATACCGATAAAAATGTTTTTGTCATTTATTAATCATCGGCCAATATCTACTGAATGTTAAATTATACATTCACATCGATAGTTTTGATATATTTATATAAAAAAAACAAACATTTTGGACTCTCATCAGATTTTTATTTCATAGGGTGTTTTTGTAGGTCCCCCTGTGAATATGCGGTATTTTGGTGTATGAAGGATCGAGAGGTGATGGACAAGTTCTTTTGGTGGATGAGCAAATTGTAATGAATGAATGGGTCACGAATTTGATTGACTAGGATAGTTAATGAAGACCAGTCCCTCCTCCTTTCCCGGCCTTGTGCCACAATTCTGTATATTATAGAATAAGTATCATGCACTGTGATCAGTTCAAATGCTGAATTCAGACTGGTCGTTGGCTTGGTGCTACACCCCCCCAAACCTGTCAGTTTTGGCAGGTCGGCACAGGTCAGGAGAATCGCATAAACTTCTAGATGGTTTTTAGAAATGTATCCTTGTTATTGAAATAAAAGTAAAGCTTAAAAAAATGCCCTTTCCATGGTCCGAGAGCGGTTGTCATATCAGGGCAACTGTTAACGGGGCAGTTTCCTATAACCATTTTTTTTAGTTGTTTTTTTTTTTCAGTTGAAAGACACATTAATTTCGAAATACTTGTAAAAATTAACTACTTGTTGGATTTTAATGAAAACTTCAGAACTTATTCAGAAATGAATGAACTTATTTTAGAAATGTGTGTCTCTTTGAAAGTCATGGTATAAATATTTTTTTTATATCTGTTACCCCCCTCGAACTTAATTTTATGAAAACTCAAAAAAAATTTTATTTGCAACCTGAATATTTTTTTTAATTAAATGCACAAAACTCTGAAAAATCTAAATCATCGATATTTTTGTTAAAAAAATGTCCAAAATTGTCCAAACTTTTACCTCAATTGTAAAAATACAAAACCCAATAAAACTAAGACAATATTAAATTAAGAAAGTTTTTAATGGCTTTTCTGAATAATATATACGAAGGTAATTATTATCTGAAAGAAAAAACTTTTTTTGATGAACAATGTATTTTTACATTAATTTTTTTTTTTTTTTTCAATTTTAAATACACAATATGACAAAAGGTTGTTTTATATTTATACATTAAGTTCTTTCTGCAACCTTATGGAAATGATATATTATGTTCTCTACTTTTTAAAGATCATAAATTTGAAAGCTTATTAAAATCTGACAACCAATGATATTTTTAAAATAATTTTTAATATTCCAAAATTGTATTTAAAATCGTCTCCAATGAAAGTATGGATGCACACCTTGAAATAATGTCACGTGAGTAGTTTCTTTTGATAGAAGCAAGTTTTTTTTTTACTTCAGAAATGGCTTTGATTCGTTCAGTAACAACAAAACAACGCTTGTCAAGTTTTCTGAATATCGTCGTATTATTATCAATGTTTTTCTTTTTCTATTCAAATATAATCGAATAGTGGGATAAAAGAAAATATCGACTATTTACAATTACAAAAAAAAAAAAACGCCCTTGGAAGTCCACCCAAATTTTCAAGTTTGAAATCGAATGCATAAATTCATTGTACATTACTTTGGAATTATTATCCACACGACAAATTATCAATTAAAACGATTTTTGGAGTTTAAATTTTCTGGAGTTAGCTCGCTACTACTAAATACTTGTTGAGTCAAAACAAAACCAACATAGCATGTTAATTTTATTAATAAATAAAATAAAACTCATATTACTGCCATATCATAATTATTAATAAATAGAAAAAAATCTGCCTTAATAAAAAGAAATAAAATCTCATTTCATTAAGTTAACCCGTTTCAATTAATGGTGTTTCATGTAATTTTTATATTTTCAGAAAAATATTTCATGACTGAAATAATAAACCTCAATTTAAAAAAAAATGTATTTTTTTACTGTTTTATTTTTACTTGTAAAATTTTATTTTCTTTCATAATTTAAATGTTATTTTCAGTGCAGATTTCTTCCTCAAACGTAAGGTAAAAAAAAAAAAAAATTTGAAAGTGAATTTTTAAAAAAAAATCTACTAACCAGATTCACTTAAAATTAGAACGAATTATATCACTTCTGCGCTACCGTCCAATAAATTCCCGTGCCGTAAGTTGTCAATATATTGACGTACATCAATTAACGCCTGTCAAAATAGACCACCTCGGTTGGAAATATCTCTCTTAAAAAAATTTCTGCTAAAAATGTAAGTAATGTTTCTTTCAAATTACATTAAGTATACTTTAATCATTCTAAATTTCCTAAGATAACAAAAGAAAAAGGTGTAATTGATTTTTCATGATTTTTTAACTAACAAACTATGATCTTTCCGACAGAAATGCCGATAAGTTCGATTTTACGAAATTTTTGACTCGAAAAAAAAACAAGATTTTTTAATAAAATTTTTAACATTTATAGGAAGGATTAAAAAATCTGAAAAAATATTCAGAAAATACTTTGGTCTTTCCTCTTTAATAACAACATAAATATTTAAACGTTAAAAATTGTTTTATCAATTTGGGGACCTTTTTTCGTCAAGGTATACCACTTTTTAGCGAAATATTGGACATACCTAGTTAAGAGGGTTCTCATTTGAAGTTATTTGCTGATAACTTTAAAAATATGTAGAAAATGACATATTGGATCATTGCTAAATGCTAAGAGTAAAATAGTCTAATAAAATATCTAAACAAAACACGAAATATACGACAATTTCACATTGACAATATTTTGTACAATGTTTGTCGCCATATTTTTATCACTAATACCAAAAACAGTTGTTCAATCGTTATCTTCCGTCTTAATCGTTGTTCTTTTATTGCCCTCTCTCCTTTTATAGTAGTTTTTCTTGTATTCTCTAACACACGCTAACCGCTTGCATCTTAGTGGTTTTATTGCCTTGCTTGTGGTGAATTGATTAAAAAAAACTAACGAGAACTATAGCAGCAACGCTGTGAAATGTTGAGAACTGTGGTCTCATACTCCCCCACCCCGTAGAGTTTCGTAAGCAATCTTCAATTTACTTTGATCATTACAAACAAAAGTTCAATTTCTTGAAAGACTCTATCTCTCATACATATATAATATAAAATATATATATATAATATATATATATATATATATATATATATATATATATATATAGTGTAACCTGGATATAAGAGAGTTGTTGGAACCGGAGAAGTCTCTTATATCCGGGTTTGTCTATTATATATACATTAACACAGGCTCTAATTTGGGACCATAGAAAATCTCTCTTAGATCCGGGTTACACTGTATGTATGTATATATATATATATGAGAGGTGTGTCCCGAATTTTTTATTTTCTAATCTGGCAACCCTATGTCCTCAGTATAATTAGTTTAATGAAAAACAAATATTTCAAAACATTCTTCCTTTTTAATGAGGTTTTAAATTCTGTTTTTAAAGCTTCGTTCAAAGACTATAGACTCGAGCGTCCCGGGTAAGACGATAAACTATGTCCAACAGCAAGGCCTCTTTTCAGGAGGTTTTGAGAAGCATCGAACCACCTCTTAACTTCTGGTGTTCCCAGGTCCACCCTGACCCGAGGTGGTTGCACCTGTTAGGGTCCCAGCTATGGGCAAATAGTTAACCCCCAAACTGGGTTCAAAACACTATGAAAGTGTAAAAACAGATTTTAATACCAGAAAAAAAAAATTACCAACAATAAAAATTTTGTTGGTAATAAATAACCCATTGAGGTTGATAAGCCGTAAAACATACCAACCAAATATAGAATCAAACAATAATCATACAAAAAGTAAGCAAAGTATAAAATCCTTACCTGAAATGAAATCACGTCAATGTCTTTTTACGTCTCGAGATTCTCAAACGTGTCATTCTCTAATCAGAGTGAATGACAAAAAGAACGCCTTGTTTCTTTTGACTCATTTTTATCCTTTGACAAAGTAATGTTTTTGTAATAATTCTATAATTACTAATTAACAACAATAATAGTCTAAATCGTTATAACAGTCATAAAGGTTCCGTTAATATAAGACGCATTTTAATTGTTTCCTACCAAGTTACAAACATCGCATTTTTTACAAAGTCTTTTTGTCTGAGTACCAACAAAAGCCATAACAGTGACTGTGGTTTTCGTTTTATCAGCCGTGAAATGTTATCGTTGTTTGTTTGTTTTATGCTGAAATAATCTTTTGCTTTAGATTGCGTTGAAGAAAAATAATTTTTTTATGTTTTTTTTTTATTAGGATTATTAGCTTCTTAATTACCATTTCAAGAAGATATCGACTAAATTTAATGTTTTTTTTTTTTTCTATTTATACTAGGAAGAAATGATTCTCTTAATTATTGTTTAGGCATCGCTGTCATTATAGGGGACTGAGAGTTTTCAGGTTCCTCACTTTTTCTTGAAACTGAAAACTAAATGTGGCCTTACTTCATGGCAATCCGATGTTATTGAGGTGTGTCATTTGTCTACTAGCATAATGTCATTATTTTTCAAAAGAAATATTTTTTTTCGCAACATCAACAGAAAAAGTCTATAAGTTTCAGTTACAAACGATACGCAAAAAAAAAAAATCAAAATGATTCCCCCTTCTAAAAAAGAACTGTCTTTAAAATGAAAACAAGAACATTTTTACAGTAGAATATATTTAAAAATGTTCATTTTTTTTTATGAGAGAATAAGTTATAAACAGTAAGCATTAAAAGCTAATATCTGATTTAGCCCCCCCCCATTTAATTTTTTTGTTTTTGGAACGCTTCTTATTGTTGTCGTTGTGTCCCTTCAGTACGTTGGCGATCATGGCTCTCCACAATTTCCTGTCCTTTGTAGCAATATTTAAAGCAAGAACGAATGGTAAACTTATAAATATGCAAGATAGATTCTGGCGAAACAAATTCTCTGGCACCACATAGCGAACCAACGTTAGCAGTTGATTCAATCTACTCTTTCCACCCGAGGTTATCTGAAAACGTTGGTCCGAGAAAGCGCAAGGAGTCACTCTCTTGGAGGTTAGCATCAGCCGTATTGATGGAATTTAAAAAGGATTCTCTCAGATGATTAAGAAAAGAGCAGTTTCGTTTTTGAGACATTAAAACGAACAAGCCACTCTTTGCCCCCCCCCCCTTAACAATAGATCGTAGGTCATTTTTTAAAATCAGCTGCCAATTTGACCTTATCGAACCGATCAGACTTCCTATTAAGAAAGAAGTAAATAGATGTGTCATCAGCACAGATACCGAGTTGAGAACTGATGACATTAGCAGAAAAAGTCTACAAGTGTCAGTCCGGATAAAATACAATCGATAAGAAAAAAAAAATTAAATCCCCCCCCCCAAAAGAAAAATGATCGCTTTTAAATCTAATTTAGCACCCTCTACTTTTTTATTTATTTGGAATGTTACTTGTTCTATGTGCCATACCCCTTCAGGACTTTGGCGATCATGACTCTCCACACTTTCCTGTCTTTTGTAGCTCTTAATAACTTTGGTCTTTTTTGTTCTCTTTCCTAAACCTTGACCCGTCATCTATTTACTCGAACACGTTATGCGTTGTTTTCCTTTGTTCCTCTTACCTTTAACCAGTCCCTGTGAGGATTAAATTTTCCAAGCCCTCTATGTGCCTTAGAAATTTCAACTGTTTCTTCCTGGCGATATGTATAAGTATCCTTTTTGTTTCCACTCTCTATAGAACTTCGTCGTTGCTCACATGTTCGGTCCATAATATCCTCAGCATCCTCCTGTAGAGCTACATTTGTTTTTCAAGTCTCTTCTTCATCTGTGATTGTCCAGTATTCGCCTCCATATAAGATGACTGATATTACATAAGTTTTTGTTTGTTTCTAACGAAATTTCGTAATATTTTTCTTAGCTTTTGGAGACATTTTTTGCTATCCCAAGGGGCCTTCGAATTTCAGTGTCGCACTTTCCGTTCCTCTG
Source organism: Acanthosepion esculentum (assembly GCA_964036315.1). Taxonomy (NCBI): domain Eukaryota; kingdom Metazoa; phylum Mollusca; class Cephalopoda; order Sepiida; family Sepiidae; genus Acanthosepion; species Acanthosepion esculentum. Next base: position 1,962,556 of record CAXIWW010000772.1, read on the forward strand.
TTAAAACGATTTTACAGATATTTAAATTGTTGTACCAGGCTCATATTGTGTTGAATTATACGAGAAAGACTTCATATAAAAAAGAAATTAAAATTATAAAAAAAAAAGAAAAAAAGCAATAATTTTTATGGTCCCGAGTGCAAGTCCAACATTCAAATTAGAGTAACTTATAAGACTAAATGGCTTCAACTACCTTACTATTTAGCATTCACTAGAACGAAATGAAATCTATCACAGTCAGAGATTGAACTTAATTCGTTGATTCCATTTTTTTGTTAGTTTAACCGTTACGCCACCAACACCTTCGCAACAGGAAGTAAAAGAATATGGAAATATTTTTTTCAAAAAATCGGAAAACTTTGACTTTCGTGTCCGAAAAAAAGAAGAAAAAAAAAAGAACGAATGTTATAAATATAAAATTATTCTTGTAAATAAACAATCTAATAAATAAAGTGTTTTCATTAGATGCCTTTTTTACGGGCACAAAGAGTGAAGGTAGTTAAAATAATACCGGTGTCAATGGAAAAACTGTCCTTTTGACACTCCATTTTTTTGGTGGGCACGAAGACTCAAGTTTGCCCAAAAGAATGAAAGTAATAATTAATTATGAACAGATGTCTTTCATTTCAAATAAGTAAACGAGCAATGAATGAAAAGATGACTTTGCTTCTCCCTCCTTCACCAGCTGTATTCTCCAGTGTCTGCAGAACGTTTTATGCTTCTACTTACATACGCAAAGCCTTTTGCAGTAGGTATTTCTGCACTTGTTTGCATATCTGTGTTTAAGCACGAACGTGACACTTGTATACAACACACACACACACACACACACACACACACACACACACAAAAGAATAAATTTCGCACATGCGCGCACACAAAAGGTATATATAATTATCTGATTATGTACGTAAGTAAATAGGAAAGTTTTTCGTAGTTCCGTCATTAGTCATAATGTGAGTTGAGCTATTTTTATAAGACACCAGATAAGTGTGTGTGGGAGAAAGATTTATGAATCACAAATATTTTGCCGGTTGTTCGTCATTACTTTCGTAGTTTTACTCGTTTACTCAATCTCTTCAGTGATATAATTTTCTCCTTTTTATTATTTCTTCAATTTATTCTTTCGTCATTGTAAAAAATTCATACAAAAAATCTTTTGTCTTTCAAACGAAAGAAATCAGAATGATCCGCTATTGTAAAATTTCAGAAAAAAAATTCCCCCCAAAAAACAAATAAAATAAAAAAATAAGAAATACCCCCCCCACACCAAAGCATTATTTACATTCGGGCTATTGTTCTCATCGTTGCTGTAGTTATCAAAACGTTTCGGTCTACAGGGAATTCTGAACTGAATTCTTTACCTCCCTGGGTATGACAATAAACTACACCCGGCAGTAAGGCCTTTGATCAAAAGTTCTTGAGGAGCGTGGAACCACCTCTTAATTGCTGGTGTTCCCACGTCCATCCTGATTCGAGGTGGTAGCACCTGTCAGGGTCCCAGCTTTGGGAAAATAATTAACCCCCTCAAAAGGGATCAAAACATTATGAAAGTATAAAAATGTTTTAATACCACCAATACATTTTTGGAAAAAAAATTACCAGCAATACATTTTTGAAATAAAATGTTATCAATAATATATTTAAATAAATATTACCAGCAATAAAAATCTTGTCGGCATTAAATAACCCATTGAGGTTGATATACCATAAAACAAAACCAAACAAACTAAAACCAAACCTGAATACTTTATTTAATTTACGGAGGTAGACAGTTCTCGTTTTCATTGTTCAGGTTTAGTGATATCGTTTAGTTCTTATTTCTATTACTGTTCACTTATTGCATGTCCGTTTCCACTGAGTCAAAGTAGACACTGTCACCCAATTCACGAACGAACACTAGGCCACTGTCCCGTAGGACAATTTGTTGTGAACCTGGAGCCTTAAACCTAACCAGCTGATTAATGATGCAACTGCTGTTACGTTATTTGATCCCTGGGTTGAGCCGTGTGTACTTTTGCACTCAGTGGAAACGGACAAGAAATAACTGAGCAGAACTAAATGAAAAAATAAAAACTAGACGATATCTCTGGAGATGGGCAGTGGATCGAGAACGTAAATAAAATAAAGGGTTCAGTTAAAAATTCCCAAAATGAATATACTCCTACGAAGGGCACAACGGCCGAAACGTCGTGATGACGACGACAACAACAACAACAAAGATGAGGACAATAGTCCGAATATAGTGTTACATGATTCTTATTACGAGATCAGGTCGCTAACAAAATGACGTTGACGTACAAATATACGAAACTAAAGATCTCCACCATGTCACCTAGTCTGATAATTGTATGTCACGCACACGAATCCGTGCGCGATATGGTAATATTTTGATAAAAGCTGCGTATAACCATGCTTGTGGGGAGCGCAGTTAGAAATACCTCTCAGGTCGAGTAACCTATTCCGATCGTAGATGTTGCCAAGTATCAATATAGGACTTTCCTTGGCTAACACATCCTGAACCTTTAAAAAAATCCTCTTGAAACCGGTCATAATCAGGGACAGCTCAATGTACTCTCAACTCGGGCAGTCGTCCGGGTCACTGTCAAGGCCGAGGGTGCCATCATGCCTCCATGTCATGTGTTTGGGATCTTTCAAACAAATAAGAAAAATGTGAAAATAAATAAAAATTTCGAACGAATCTTTTATTTCGTTCATCAGGGTAGCTTGTTCTAGTTCCACATGCCATGCCTATTCCGGATGTCTGTTTTTTCCCTTTAACTCAACTGTCCGAGGTACGGTTCGAAATTCCAATTACCGGAAGAAGGCCGGAGCATACAACGGCCGAAACGTTGTGAATATGGCATTGAAGATCGGGATAGCAGTCCGAATAGTTTAAATAATGTAAATAATCGTAATACCTCATCTCGGAGATATAGATAGATATTATTTGACCCTAGAAAATAAATCTTGCTGACAACACCAGAAGAAAAAAAAATGGGGTATCACGATTGCACAAGTAATAAAATTGGAATCAGCTTCATGTGACGGATTCATCAACGATTATTTAGATGTGAACTATTATCTTCATCTTTGTTGTTATCACAACGTTTCGGCCGTTCTACCTCCCGGCCTTCAAATGTATGTCGATTCGAGTAACCGGTCGAGAATTTCGAACTGAACTCTTTATTTAATCTACGGGGATGTATTGTTCCCGTTCCACTGATCATCTCAAGGGAAATCTCGTCTTGTTCTTATTTAGTACTGCACGATTATTGGTCGTCTCGTTTCCACTGAGTCCAAGTACTCACTGCCCGACCCAGGAATTGTGATATCAACAACAAAAATGATGACAATAGTCCGCGTGTAAATAATAAATCCTCATCCCCCAAATTCAGATGATTATAAAGAAATTCTTATGTTAATTTAATAAAGTGAGAAATATTCAGAATTTGTCTTTAACCTCCTTTTGCCGCCAATTATTTTGGGAAAAACATTTCATTTTCAGACGAATGTTTTTATTTGTTTTTAATATAGTAACTAAGAAACTGAGGTACCTTGAAGTACCCGAGCAGTGACTAACACCTCTACCAGACATAATAGGTGACAAATGGACTCGTTTCAAGCTCAGAAGGGCATAAAAAGAATCAAGATTGACGTCTAAACACGTCTGTAGCTGGTTTTAGAGCGTTATGTTTGGGACGTGTTTATTCGTCGTCCATGTCTGAAAATTGACACTTTTAATAAAACGTATATATACGTCTACACCGGGGAAGTGGTTAACTGTGTTAAAGTTAATGACAATAAAATGTCGTCGCCAGGCTAGTTCCTTTTTATGACAAGAATCAGACTTGATTTTTATTTTTTTATTTTTGTTACATGAAAATAAGAATAATTGGATTTGTCTGCAAAAATAACTTATTACATGTCTTTTAGAGGAAAATAAAAAGTTGTTCTGAAGATATGAAACATTTTCTCCGTGTTTGACTTCATATCGAAATAATGTTCTTCAGCCATCAAAATACAAGACCAAATTTCCTGTGGACAGAATATAAGAATTGGAATAAACCTTACTGTCGTCTTACAAAAAAGAATGTCCATGAGAAAACAAAATTGTCATTTAGTAAGAGAATCAACCAATGTTTTCTTTTTATCATTTAATATTAAAATTCATCATCCTTTTTCTGTATCTGTCTATATTTCTGAGATTAGGTATTATGTACATTATTTACATTATTCGGACTATTGTCATCTTTGTCGCCATATTTATTACAACGTTTCGACCGTTGTATGCTCCGGCCTTCTTCAGGTGGCTGGGATGTCGAACTGAACCCTTTATTTCGCTCACTGGGGTAGACTGTTCTAGTTCCACGTGCCATGTTTAATGGATGTCAGTTATCAATTATCTCCTGTGAATTTCCGTCTGAAAGTTCTCCACTGCCTTAACCGGGTATTGAACTCGCACTCTTTGGGTCCTGTTACTGGATTTAACCAACGCCTTTATCAAGGACACATGGCACAGTGGATAAAGACGTTGGTTAATTATGGGGGAGAAGAGACAGGTCAGACAACTTCCTCCAGAATGATCTGTTGACGATGGCGCTCGGGAGTTCCGGCATTGAGGTTGTCTGACCAGCTTTTGCGTTGCCGTGCCCCCGCTTTCGTCCGCCTTCAACAGTGCCTTGCATGATGGTCTTGCACAGGCTGTTGTCATGTGATCAAATCATGACATCTTCTGACGCTTAATAGTGGCCAGCAGAGATTCCTGCCATCCTACGACATTTTTGACCTTGCTCTGTATATATTTTTAACTTCTCATACAATTAGCCATTTTCTTTTAGATATCATATTGTCAACAGATTTTTGTTTTTATTCTAAATACGGAGCTTTTTGCTTTTACTTATTTTCTGAAATGCGACTAATAGATTTTTGTACACAAACTTTTAGAAGCTAATATTTTGAGAAAAATAATAAGAAAAAGTTTTCTAATTTATTTAGAAAATTAATAGCGGTAATGATTTTAGACAGAAAAAAAAATGCACAATCTGTTTAGTTTTCGGTTTCAACAAAAAACGGAAGGGACTGAAACCAACCCACAGCTCGCCCTCTAGCACCGTTGATCGATTTATCCGCTTACGTAGGCTCCTTGAACAAATTAGCTAACTTTGTTCAATATATATTGGGCCAGCTCCAAAACAATTTGTCAAAAATAAAATCGGAAATAAAATTTGCAGACACCAGTAGAAAAAAAAAATCATGGAGCATAAAATTTTTTTCACATGGGACTTTGCAACAGGTCATTGTCAGTCAAGTATAAAAGCAAACTCGTCTGCACAAATTAGCACCGAACCAGTGCCTTTCCCCCCAGAGTGATAAGCGAAGTAGCTCGAGATCAAAAGATTCACTATATTTACTTCCTTTTCCCTGTTAGTTGTGAATAATGACATTAACATTTCTTTATCAGAGACGGGTCCATGTCGACGTACATTTAAAATACTAAGACTATACATCGCGAAAATATAGGACTTCTATCAGTAAATCATTGTCTCCGAAAAATTCTTACAATCAAATCAAGATATTTTCTGGCTTTAAATAGCCTTCAAGAATTTGATAAGACATAAAAAAACAAATCATTCTTTGTTTCTAATGATTTTTTAAAAAAATATTTTGTTTAGCTTTTGGAAGACCTCTTTCACGGTTCCAGATATACCACATTTTCTGCCGTCTATTACAACACTTCCCAGATAGATTTCTCTACTTGCTTGACTCTGATGTCTTGAACTTATATCTTGGGATTCCCCCTCTTTCTAACGACCCTATCTTCGGTCTTCTTACAAGTAATGATTAATCCTTTATGACTAGGACACATTGCAATGCCGCTACAAATTGGACTATCAGTTCAAGGTCTCAAACTGACGATTCGTGTCATGCATATAGAAAGGGCTACAGTTATAAAATGGCCGTTTTATTGGATAATTGAAAATTTGTAAACAAAAAATAATTTCATATCAACGAAAATGTTTAAAGATTGACAAATGTGGAGTGACATGTAATTCAATAAGAACTCCGTAAGACATGAATAGTACAACGGGAACAGTTTACCCCCGTAGATTAAATAAAGGGGTCAGTTCAGAATTCCCTGTAGGTTACCTGAATCGATAAGCAAGAGATGGGGTAGCCAATTGTAATCAACGCTGTTTCAGTGTAAATAGTTTAGATGGATTGATGTGTATTTCAGTAAATACGACTAACAAGATACTTCTGTTGAGTTTATTTATTGTACTTTGTTCGCATACAGTTATGAGTTCAATCTCTCTTTCGGGCAGTGCATACTTGAACTCTGAAAATAAGGGAGAGCAATAACTAAGCCCTAGAAGAAAAGAACTAGGCGAGATATCCCGAGACAGGGTCACTGGAACGAGGACATTTCATAGCAACTGATATGTTTAAAGATTGACAAATGGGGGGTGACATATAATTAAATAAGAACTTCTTAAGACATGAGTAGTAGAACAAGAACAGTATATCCCCGTAGATTAAATAAAGGGTTCAGTTTAGAATTTCCTGTAGGTTATTTAGATCGATATACGCCTGATGAAAACCGGAGAGCACCCCGACCGAAACGAAAAGACGAGTACAATAGTTCGAATATAAATAGTGGTTTGGTCTTATGCAAGAAACGTTTACAAAGTCACAATTGGAAATATTTTCCTTCATAAAATTTGAAAAATATATATTAAAAACGTGTGTGTGTGTGTAACAAATTTTTACTACGTTAATAAAAACACCGATTAAAATAAATATATAAAATAAGAAATAAAAATAAATAATGACAAGCAAAATAATTTAACCCAAATAAATAAACAAATAAACGACTTCCGGTAAAATAACCGCCAAAATAGGCTACCCACAATACGCCACTGACCCGTATATATAAATAGCCGAGAAAAATAACAGCACTCGTGGTCTGAAGATTGCGTCTAGCATGAAACACTGTCGCCTCTAAGTGTTGGCTTCTATGTTCACTTTTATATTTACACACGCTCTATCTCTGATATTGAGCACTTTATCCCATAAATATAGCACACTATATTTCTTCATATATATATATATATATATATATATATATATATATATATATATATATATATATATATATTAAAATAACAGGAAAGAACAATGAGATTTATAATTCGGAGTTCTTAGCATTTATTTGTTGTATCGAGCATTGTTTTTTTTTTGTTTTTTTTAAGAAACAGTGCTTGATACAACAGTAGAGCCTAATATTATAATTGTTTTTTAATAATCATCGCAACACCGAAATTCCCGTCTCAAAACTGTTAAGCAATAGGTAATTTTAAAAGAAAATGAAACTAACCTATTTTAACATTACCATATATGTACTCAATTAGTAAATAAATTGAATATAATATCTTAAGTCAGTACAAATATAGATATTAAAAATGTGACTAAATAATATTTGAATGCCCCCCTTTGAAAAACTCGTAATTCAAATTTATAAAAATTAACAAATTAAAATAAAAATGCCAATTGTATTGTTGTGTTGGAACAAAACCACAAATTTCTACTTGAAAAAATGAAGTTTGTATCAGCCTCCACCTTGACTTGACCTACTTGATAGCTACAATACATACATAAGTTTTCTAAATAAGTTAAATATCAACAACCCTAAAATAACGATGGAATTTTCCTTAACCCCAACATCTCAAAATATCAAATTTGTTTGGACTTATAAATTAAGTAAATTAATTTCTAAAATGTTATTCTTAGCATCGCTTGATAATGGAATGGAACTTTGTATTTTAAGTTTAATTTGTATGACTGAATTTAAATTGAAGTTTCAGTTTTGAAACATGGGAATTTCAGTGTTGCGATAATTTAAATATAAAAAAAAAACAATTATAATATTAAAAAATTATATATTTTTAATCAACAGGGAACAAGGAATAAACCTTTACTCCCTTTCAGAAGAACGTGGGGGGGGGCGGTTGAATCGAACGATAGGTGAACATACTCCGCGTCTTTTAAGATTCGGAATTAGGTATCAATATATAACGGAAAATAATTATTATAAAAAAGTGGCAGCTGGTATGAAACGCTAAAATGAAAAATACTTATCAAAAGCCCCAAATCACCCAACAAATCAAGAAGGTTGCCTTCCTTGGTGACAGGTCTCTCTCTCTCTCTCACTCACACACACTTTACTCGCGTGTTCGGTTAGATGCATACATGTCGGAGATAGAAGCACAATAAATATTTGTGGTCGTCATTTTTCTATTATATCTCAGTTCTGTTTGATGGTATACTGTATGAAAGTCCATTAGGGGCGGGGAAGATTAAAATAATTTGCCACCTTCAGTGTCTTAACAGACGACATGCTGTTTGTTTGTTTGTTTAGCGGCATATCAACTCCTTATCGGTCATTAAATGCCGAAATTTAACTTTCTTGGGAACATTAGCAATTTTTTTAATTTTATTTATTTATTTTTTAACAAAAATATATTGCTGGTATTTTTATTTTAAAAATTTATTTTTATACTTTCACAGTGTTTTGACCCCAGTTTGTGGGGGTGGTAACTATTTGTCCATAGCTGGGACCTTAATAGGTGCTACCACCCCGAGGGTGAACCTGGGAACAGCAGCAGTTAAGAGGTGGTTCCACACTCCTGATCAGAGGCCTTGCTGCCGGATGTAGTTTATCGTCATACCCAGGATATACGACATGCTGTGATTTTTCGATATTTTAATGTGAAATATTCATCAAATGCCCCAAATCACAAACACAGGACATTTCATTAAATAAATCTAGAAATGCGGATGATAATGAATGTTTGAAATTCAGATCACAATACACAGAAGTAGAAAATAATTATGTAGAATTGGTTATCTAGAAATATTATAAAGGATGTTCCAATAACTTGGACCGATTTTAAACGTGAATAAGTTTAAGCGTCTAATGATTTTTTTTTCGTTTTCTTTCAGATTTAACAACTTAAGTCTTTGGCAATTTCAACCATGGAAAGATTAACAATCAAACAAGTTTCAAGAGTGCAGTTGAAAAAATTGTTCGTAAATTCAAACTAGGCCGGTGACAGATATGAAAACACCATCGCGTGTTCGTTTACGCCGTTCAGCTAAAAACATTGCTGCAGTGCACGAGAATGTGGCCGAAAATCCAGACCCCTCTATTCGTCATCGCGCGCAGGAATTGAACCTCTCCCCGACAACGTTACATCGTTTCCAACTGCATTCTCGGTTGGTCGATTATGTTGATAAAAAAAATCGCGATGTGCGCGAAATGCATTTCTGTTTGAACGTCCGTTTTCGTAATAGGCTTCGATAACTTTAACACGTTGTTTGATTGTTAATCTTTCCATGGTTGAAATTGCCAAAGATTTAAGTTGTTAAATCTGAAAGAAAAAGAAAAAAATCATAAGACGCTTAACCTTAATTCACATTTAAAATCGGCCCAAGTTATTGGAACACCCCTTTTATAAATTCATTAATGAAAATTGAGTACTTAAGAGTAAAATCGAAAAGCATTTTGTCAGTAATCGCCTAACAAGAATCAAGTGAACGGATTCCTTTTCATTGAATGACAATTTAAGTTTAGGGAAAAACCACAAAAACCTATCTTCAAGTGGCTGCCTAATTTTAGTGGTTTTCTTATTTCATCAATAGTTTTGAGTCGTTGAAGAAGCGTTCTTTAGCACTTGTTTCGAATAATTTTTCTCTAAACCTTGCCCTCTCTGTGATAACACTTACGTACTTACTTCGTACGACGAAATAAATTTAAAAGGAAATATATTTCTGATTTACGGGTTATCTGAATATGTGCGCCTGCATTTGCCGAATATAGGCACGTCGAGGTTTTCTGCAGACAGTATGCAACCGGGATTTGGTGTCCGCGTGCAGGTGTGTGCACATTGCGCGCGTGCACGCACACGCATACCAGGCTCATCGTCAGCGTGTTTTTATGACCGGTGCGGGGGGGGGGCTTTAGGAGGTACAGCGAGTAAGAATCTGCCATGTAAATATTTTCACAATTTAAATGACTTTCTGTGTCCAATTACTTGGTGACAGGTCTGTCTCTCTCACTGTTTCACTGAGACTCGCTCACTCACTCACTCTCACACAAACACACACACGTGTGTTCGGTGAGATGCCTAGATGCCTGTGACAAAAGCAGAATAAATATTTGTAGTTAACATATTTTTCTTTTTGAATTGTGCTTTTTTTCTTTTTTTTCTTTTTTTTTTTCTTTTTTTTTCTTTCTTTTTTTTTCTTTCTTTTTTTTTCTTTCTTTCTTTTTTTTTTTTTTTTCTTTTTTTTATGGTATACTGTATGAAAATCCATTCGGTGTGGTGACGATTAAAATAATTTGCCAACTTCAATGTCTTAATGGTCAACATGCTGTGATTTGTCGATATTTTAATTTTCATTCTATTTATTTTGCCGTCAATTTCATTTATTTAGGAGCGACATGTTTAAACTTGTTTCAAACTTCGTAAAATTTTAACGCTGATTAAACCAAAAAATATTTTTAGATTCTAATTTGCCTCGTCTATTTTATTTATTTATTTTTTCAACAAATTCTCTTATCAAACGAAGGAATTTTCCTTTGCTCTTATCGACTCTTTTTTTTTTTTTTTATATTGTAGAGGTTGTGGGTGAGAAGTTGTTTGAATGTCTTTCCAGCAGAGTCCTTCGTGCCCCCCAACCTACCTTCCTTCACTTCTGTTACTTTTTTTATTTTTCGTCTTTTGTCTGCATACTTTCTTTTACCTTAATTCCATTTTTGGGTCTTTCTTTTCTCTTATTCGCATCTTTTCCAATCCAAACGCCGACAACTGCTACTAAATTCACAGCTATTATCTTATTCACTTTACTCCCCCAACTACTTACCATTCTTACTGCTTCCTATCATTTCCTTCTTTTTAGTCAACAAGAAACTACAACAAGAAACACGAGGTTCCTAGCATTTCCTCTTACAATGCAGACACGTTGCACACATTTGGATTTTAAAAACCACCATGTACTATGAAGGTTATAAGTCTGCTATAAAATGACATAAGAAAATTTTAACCTCAAAAAAGGGTTAAAAAATCCGATTCCACTTCGACTTCTTTCTGATTAATCTTTTAAATGTCACGAGAACGCTGAATAATCCCAAGGAGATTTTTATTTTCAGGGGAAAACTATTTTAATAGATCTTTATTCGTTAAACTGGTATAAAAAGATGTTTTACATTTCAAATACAACTATGGCATATAAAGGTTTTTGGAAAAAGACATTTTTTTCAAAGAAAAACTGAAGCGAAAATTTTACCAACGCAGCAAAAATGGAATTGCAATGCATTTTTAACAAATTTGCACAAATATCTGGAATTGTTCCATGATCTACAGCCAATGGAAATTACAAATGCAAGGAACATTACCAGTTTTAGTTGGGAACGACATTCAATTTCAGGTGGGATATTGTCATGTCTTTATAGACTAATATTATTATTATCATCATTATTATCATAAAGTCGTGTTTATAATTCAAAACATGAACAATTATAAAAAAATCTGATAAGAATTGTTTTTTGCATAACCAAATATTTGATACATATTTAGTTTTAGAAAATTTGTCGGGCAACCTTAATTAAGTTTCAAAGAATTGGCAGATAATCATTAGAATCGTCATTTTTACATTATCAGCGACCAGAGCCACAGTTACTAAATCCAAAATGTCCCAATATAAATATTCGGGCAGTTACGACTGTCACATAATCTTTTGTTATCATTTTCAAAATAAATTCCCGTTCTTCATTCCAATGTTATAACATGAATGTTTTAATATTTGTCATTTTAAAATTGAAGTGTTTTTCTCAAACGGCTCCCTAGTTTGAAGCCAGACCGACAAAACTGAATTCCTTTTTGACAGGGACGTTTTGCAAAAAGCATCATGACATTTTCCCGATACGATATCGAAATGTCTTGAATTACAATAGCGGAAAGGTTTTGGGAAGAAGTTGGTTTTGCTTTCAGATTAACAAAAAAGAAGGTCACATTGTTTTAGATTAAGAGGAAGTTCATTATCCATTTATAGATGACAAAGACTCCGAACCTAAAACAATTAACACTGTTGTTTCATCACAGCCATTGATAGAAAAGCAACACGAAACGCTACAAATAAGACATTTAAAAATTAAATTATCTTTTTAAGACGGTGTATTTTCAATATTCCACATCTTTTTACACTAATGTTTTCATCTTTGTTTAATCCTAATGTTTTATCAGAATAAAGAACATGTCAACTGAACATAACAATGCAGTAATGGTGAGTTCGATCCTTGTGCAGGGTAGTACACCCGGTAGAAATACAGGGCGGCATTAGCTGAACAATACTAAATCCCAGCGGAACGAGAATTACTTACTACCGTAAATTAAATAGAGCTACTAATTTTATCGCAAAAAGCGCAGTAGTGGGAATCTAGTTACGACCGGTTACATCCTAAATAAACACTTTTGGTCACCGTTAAAAATAGAAAAATTGATGGGTTGTAATAAGGGGTCGCTGACTGTTTCACGGACGTAGTAGTGAGCAGGTCATAAGACGAAGGCTTAAGCTTTTTTTTTACCAATCGGAAAGCGCAGTAAAAATGAAACTGAATGTTTCTATGATCCCTCCAAGAACACATAAACAAGATTATGAACCAGAACAGTTTTCTGGTGGTTCAACGCGCACACGTCTACCATACGCAACATCTACATCTTGTCTATTTAATGCTACTTGTCTATTTAATACTACACTTTTTCATTTTCCTCTGGCTTTCCTTTCCTTATCACTCACGCGTATATAGCAGATAGAATTCCCTAAACTGTCTTATTGATCTGCCAGCCATCAAGCGGCGGTAGGTGCTCCAATTCTGTGGATTAGAGCGCCGGAGCAGAGACTGTTTTTGGGGGGGTTGGGTAAGAAAAAAAATTAAATTTAGACTGAAGTTATCAAAGTCCGGCAACATGTTTAGCGGCAAGAACATTTAAAATTTCTAGTACCTCTAGATTGGCAGAAATCATGTTTGCAATAACAGAGAACAGTCTGTGTTACAAATGAAATAATTTTTCATTTTTTTTTAATGTCTACAGAGAAAATATAGATTCATTAAGGAAGGGAAAATATTTTTCAGGCTCCTTTCTTATTTTATTTTATATAGCGGAAGTTAAGCGTGGCTCCTACTTCGTTTTTCGTAGGTTTTTGCCACAAATTATTTAGCCGCTGGATCGTCAATATCCGGTGTTTTTTTGGTTTTTTTTCGGCCGGGGTTAGTCTTTTTCTTCTTTTTTTATTTGAGAGAAATATATATAGAGAGAAAGAGTGAAAGATGGAAAAAAGAGATAATGATTTTAAGGGAAAAGCAAATGCTTTGTTTTAATTTGTTGTTTTTTTTCTATTTCGTTGTACATTTTTATTTTTATATTTTAATTTATATTACTCCCCACAATTCCAAATTAAAATGAAAACGTACCCACGCGATAAAAGGAAATGACCATCATCGTACACCTTTTTCAAGAAGAATTCTTTCATCGGGATTTTATGAAAGTTATATTCTTCTTTGTTTATATAATCATACAAAATTATGTGCATTTCTGGTCATAGGAACCGAATTGTTATTTTCTAATCATTTACATTCACCATTTTGTATTCTTTCTCGTGGCAATAGAATGGTACGTCAACATAAAATTTATTTTTATTCATAAATATCGTAAGGTAGCTATTGTAATCTTTTTCTCATACAAAATCTCATTGATATAAATGTGTGAAATTGCTCTAACACGTTTATTTATCATCTCTCAGTTGGGTCTCTGTCTTTGGGCAGTGAGCGCTCAGGTGCGGCTCCGTCGAAGGACGGTCGCAACTGAGGAAAAATATACTGAGAGGGGCCTGGTGAACAGCTGCCCGGGGCCGCGCCCTCTCAATGCACCAGAGTGGGGCCGGTGCTCACACCGAGTCCAGCACAACCGACCGTTGCGGAGGCTCGGGGAATTTTTGTTCCTAGCCCGAGTGTATGCGCTCGGGCTCCCCACATTAAACCGACCTTATATTCACAACGCGACTTCCTTTGGCGAGTAAATAGCAAATCTCATTGACGCATTTATTCTTTGAGTGATTATCAGATGAAAGTAATGTATTTCTTGTTTTTCACCCACGAAAGCATCGTTCTCAGTCTATTCATATCTATTCAGGGCTGAACCATCTTATCCCTTCTTCCAAAATAAGTTTTATCTGTTTTTATTAGTCATTGTTACAGAGTTTTCGTATCATTTTTGACCTTTTTATTTCGAAACCCTATCCGATGATTTGCAAACGTTGCCAACTGGTGCAAAATGAGAAATTGAATGCAAATGATAAGACAAAAAGATTTCTTTGTATGTATCGTCTTTTCCGTCTGTTTGATCTGATTGAAAATTAAAGTAATAGCCTTCTGCTTTGAGACGATTATCGATCTCGCCTTCAAGCTACCGCTGGTACCGCTAAATGAATCTCTTCTCTTGCCACATTCTCTTATTAGGATATTTATTTTGGATTTAAATTAGTGTAAGAACTGCAAAACGTCGATTCTTTGATGTGAATGTTATCAGTTTTCCCAACGAGGAGCGATAGTTTCTGAAATATTGTAATTGTAAATAATGTTTGAGGAACTTCGACGTTAGTGGATGCTTTGAGCCTCCTCTAACTGCAACACTGAACTAATTTTTAAAGTGGCGGGTGGCTAATGAAAATTACGGCTATTTACATTATTCAGACTATTATCCTCATCTTCATTGCCATATTCACAACGTTTCGGCCGTTGTAAGCTCCTGCCTCCTTCGGGTGATTGGAATTTATTTCGTCCACCGGGGTAGATTGTTCTAGATCCACATGTCATGCCTCTTCTGGACGTCTCGGTTATTTCCCTTTAACTCAACTCTCCAAGTTTTGGTTAACCACTGCTATGACCTGGTACTGAACTCACAACTCTTTGGGTCCAGTCGCTGGATTTAACCAACGTCTTTATCCACTGGTCCATGTGTCTTTGGAGATGTAATGAAGATGAGGATAACAGTTCGAGTAATGTACATAATACCTCATCTAGGAGATCTAAACAGATATTGAAATTGTGGCTGTTGAGAACTAAGTCCCGAATATTTACGATGTCAAAAATGTTTCTTTGAGTTTTTCTTTCTGTGTTGGTCTTTTAAAGGATCTCACAGCTTTAGATATTAAAGATCTTAATTAAACAAGCAACTTTCGAAAGACGATTGAAAACTTAAAAACTATAAACTAAAAAGACTGTTTCAATAAGCCTACGTAATAAACTTATACAAAATTGACAAATCACGGTAATCATTTTGGGATGAAACATACGAATAGATATTGATTTGATTATTTTGGTGGAGTTATTTCTCTTTGCTTAAAATTTCTTGTATTTATCAGTAGCTCAACATTTTACTTTACAACGTGAATCTAACCAACCTTGCCTTGTAGCTAATAATATCATTTGTTGTAATAGAAATAATAATGTGTGTGTATAAGACTGACAGTACAGCAATAGATATGGTTGGGGTTGGGTAAAGCATCCAGAGATAAGAGATTGAAAGCAGGAAGCGTAGAAAGAACATGAAATGGTAAATCATAGTGATTCTAGTCGTGATGATGATCGTTATGCAATGGCGGAAGAAAATGTAGTGTAGATTGGCTGATGATGAAAATGGTGGAGTATGTGGGGGGGGAAGTAAAACATGGAAGACGCATTAATAGAATTTCCTTACGTAAAATGAGTTTCTTACAATCTGTCTCAACCTAGCAAATCTATCGTTTGGGGGGGGAATTTTTTAATTTTTATATAATTTATTTCGTTTTACAAATTTCATCATTTTAACTGGAGTCATACCAATAAGTGCGAGTTATTACAGCAATGATGATGGTGATGCCAGTGGTATGGCCAATTGTAGTAGTAATTGTGGAAATGAAAGAGGAGAGAGAGGGGAAATGCCGCTATAGGTGTTAGAAAGATGACATGAACTAAATTTTAAAATCTTTACGTTCCTTTACAAATTGTTTTCTTTTTAAATAAATGCTTAATTTAATCCCGTATTTAAGTAATGATCTTCACACTATCAGAGAAAATCAAATACACAAGTTTGTATTGAAGTCTATCACGCAAAAACATTGTTTTTTTGTTTTTTTTTGTTGCTTTTGGGGGTTTTTGTATTGTTTTTTTTTTTTGTTGTGTTTTTTTTTTTTTTTTTTACTTTTTCCTTGTTGAATAAGATCTTCCATTCATTGTAGTTCAGGATCTGAAGCTAAAATAAACATATGTCCACTTAATTGCCAATTCTTGTAAGACATCCAATCCAGCGACAAGAGCCATATAGCTCCAAACATCACTAAAGATTGGAATCTAAACATCACTTATTTTATGATAGGCCCAAATTATTTTGGGGATTCAACTTTATAATATACGTTGCTCAAACCAGAAGATTAAAGGTTAATTTACAGACTGAAAGTTACGTTAAAAATGGCATTCCCTTCTCTTACTCTAGTCTGGAAATATAAAAAGAATTGAAATCGAAATTGCTTAATGACTCGTTTGATCTTTATACCGCATTCGATTCCAACCCTGTCTGAATTAAGTATTAATAGTTATTAACCTTAGCTACATAGAAATTTACTATCAATGGATTACGAGGCTAATTGCACAGCATGTTGTGGAACCGTATCTACAAGGAAGTGTTTGCGATGCAGCGTGTAAGACATTTACTCTTCAATTTTCACAAACGCAGTAAAAAAAAATACCTATGAAAGTCGACTGATTGATAAACAGATGAGTTAATTAGATTTATTTAAATCAAAAATCGATAATATTCCACGTAACTTTCATGTGTACATATAGCACAAAATATAACGTCTCTTTGCTTCAGTGTGTATATGTATATATATGTGTATGGCTGTGTGTTTATGTGTAGCTAATCGCTCAGATTTTCACAAATTCGCAGTTGTTTACTTAATGAATGGAAATTTATCTTTGAGTTAAACATTGTCAATCTGTGTTTTATTAATTTTTTTTTAAACTATAGACTCCCCAAAGGAAACACAATCTATTTAAAGTCTTTAAAAATATGGGCGAATTTTATTCCGCATTCAACTTCTTTAAGACAACTTCAGGAAGTTTTCTTCATCAATTCTGATTGGCATGTGTTATTGAAATAAGAAATTCTAACAAAAATAGGATTTTTACGAAGCAAATTTCATTGAAGTTTTTGTTTCTTCTCTTTGATAACATAAAGAAAAAGGTTACGAAGAAGTTTGAAAAGTCGACCCGTTAACCGGATTTTCATTTACGATTTGATTTGTTCCGTTCACGTTCAAAAATTAACCAATATCAAAATATTGTAATAACAAACACATTATTTACATAAACGAAAATATATTCAATTAAAAGTTTTTGTTATTTTTTTTTCAAAATGAGTTCCTACCAAATTATGGAACGAGGCATCGCTTTGTAATTTTTGATAGTTTGTATTTACTTTTCTATTTGTCTTATTGTAAATAGAGATAGTAATTACGATTTTGATTTTAAAAATGGATAAACAAAACCTTCTTACATCGGATAATTATTTGCTTAATTCAATGAACAATTTCAGTTCTTTACACATATATATATGTGTGTGTTTAGGCAGTATATTTTCATTCAAACATGCTTCACTGAATAATATAGACATATTGCGTTTATTTAATTTTATACAGATCCTTTCCAGTTCTCTAATCATTTTCTTGATGTTAAGACGAAATTCATCAAAGACACCGGAGTTTTTTCTAACCAAAGTACTTTCGATCATCTTCAGGGGTAAATTACAAACTTATTGTAACTGCGATAAAATCTGCATTCCGTTGTCATAGAGATTTAAAAAAAAACAAAAAAAAAAAACACGCGAACGCAATTTGTTATAGTTATTTTAGAATTTTAAATTTATCCCGAATGTAGATTCTATCGCAGTTACAATAAGTTTGTCTTTGTCATTTACCCCTGAAGATGATCTTAGAAAAGATCGAAACTACTTGGATTAACAAAGAATTACGGCGCCTTCCTTGAGGAATTTCGTCTTAACATCAAGAAACTGATTAGAGAACTGGGAAGAATCCGTATAAAAATAAATACACAGTATGTCTATATTCAATGAAAAATGTATCCTTGTCATTGTGCAATGCACAATAAAATTGGACAGCAGTTCCCAGGTGCACCGACCCACACACACACACACATTATCTAATAAAGAAAACTAATAAAGTTTTAAAAAAACGTTAAAATTGTAAGCCTTCGGTTGCGTTCATTTTACGCCGGGCCCAAGGATAAAAGCTCTCCCTGAAGCGCTTTTTGATGAAGAAACATATATAATAATGTTATTTTTAATTTATTTTGTTTAAACGTTGTATTTGATGGATACTCATATTCGAGTAGAAGTTCTGGTTTTTAATTAAACAATATTTTTTTATCCAACTACATCTACCGACTTGAATATTCAAAGAATATTCAAGATGCATAAAAAAATAACGTTTGAACAAAATAAATTAAAAATAACACCGTCGGATATAATCCATTTCCTTATTTGTTTTCTTTTTTTTAAATCGTTTTATTTCTTTCATTGATTTCTCTTAAATAGTAAATGAACCTTTTCTTCTGTTATCGATTTTTTTTCATATCATTGGATTTTCCACCTGGCATACAATTTTGCTTTTCTCACAAATTGTAAAATGTGTTAATTTCACATTTTTATACAAAACATAACCTTTTTCTTTTTCTGGGGCATGCCTAAGTTTCACTTTTCCCTCAATCAAAACTAAATGATACGATGTTAAAAATCGAAGTTAACCTACCTGCAAATTAACTGTATCGATATGGATATACAAACACAAACATTTTATATATATATATATATATATATATATATATATATATACACACACACATATATATATATATATATATATATATATATATATATATAAAATAAACTTGACGTTACCTTGTCAGTCAAGAAGGAAGGACAAAACAGACCACCGGTTGCTGTTGTTGATATGCCTGTTGCTACCCAGCAGAACCAGTTTAGGTGGGGAAGGTGTAGGCATTGGTGAAGCTTGTGATATTAGCACTTATTCTTATTCTTCTTCGTTCAACTTGCAGTAGTAGTCGTAATCACTGTAGGGAAACAGTTGCTGACTACTAAGCAACATAACGGAAACTTCGCCCTGAGCAGGTATTTCATTATCATCAGCATATAGATGGAAACGTAAAAAGATTGGTAGGCGTTTAAACTGGATTTGGAGGTGGACAAGTGGATAGTATTCAACAAAAAAAGAAGAAAAAAAAAGAGTGAAAGTTTAATTTTGGTTGTTTTTGTAACTAATATGATTCTCTCTATTTCCGTAAAAGAAAATAACCGCAGGAATAGATTAAAAACGCTTTCGAGCAGTTGATTATCATCTTTCACGTTATTTTCAAACGAAGTGAATATTCTCATGAGAAGGAATACTCTGTTTCCACGTTAAGAGATGTTAGATCTACATACATATGCACACATAAGTACACACTTACACAAACACGCACATATACAAACATTGATAAAAAGACCAAAATGGAAACAAAAAGAAACGGGAAATTGACATTTATTTCAAAGTTTGATTGAAGATTTGGTGAAATTTTTGTACGAAATTGAGTAAATTTTCTGTATTTTTCACCTCAGAAGTTTAAAAGAAACTATGGATTTATTTTATTTTATTTTATTTTTTACTTTTGAGGTCTCTGTGATTTTAGTTACATTTTTGTTGGTCTACCGTACCCAATTTGATTAAATTTCCCTGTATCAAATCATCCTCAGCGCTAAATTTGAACGGGGAGAGGTTTGGAAATGTTTTTACTCAACCACACTTATCTGGAACTAATATCTAAACAGAAATCTAAATTTGTCATGAATCTATGGCAATGCAATTGAGGTGAGCTGTAACATTTTGTCTACAATCAATACGGCTAATAATTTTCAAAATAAATCGGAAAACTTAATTTTTAAATTTCTGAATCATTATCTTCGAAATCTTCTTTCTTCGTCTGACGTTTTCCACTGGCATGAATTGGAGCGACTATATCGAATCAATTGCTACGTCTGCTGCAAGGAAAGTTGATTCACTATATCGT
Organism: Acanthosepion esculentum; assembly: GCA_964036315.1. Classification (NCBI taxonomy): domain Eukaryota; kingdom Metazoa; phylum Mollusca; class Cephalopoda; order Sepiida; family Sepiidae; genus Acanthosepion; species Acanthosepion esculentum. The sequence continues at coordinate 1,982,795 of CAXIWW010000772.1, forward strand.
GTCAGAAAAGTTTTCTCGTCAGAATCCATTTTGCACATTTATAAATCTGCCATTCGTCCGTTCATTGGATACTGTTGCTATATCTGGTCTGGTGTTCCTGCTGTACATTCTTAACCAAATTCAAAGAAATGTCTGTAATGTAATCGATCCTGACCTTTCTCACCGACGTGACGTGGCTTCCCTCTGTCTTTTCTACAAATATATTTTCATGACAACTGTTGTGATGAGCTTTTTCTCTGGTGCCCAGACTACATGATTTTAAGCACGCTACTAGATTGGCAACTAGGTCCCACTCGTTTTACTGTTGAATTAGCTAGATGCAACCGCCATTTCTACTCTAACGGTTTATTTTCTCGCACTTTTCACTTGTGGAACTCCTTTCCGATTTCTTGCTTCCCTGATAACTACAATCCTCAAACATTTAAATGCAACGATATCATCATCATCTGTCTACATTTCTAAGATGTGGTATTGTAACTATTTACACCATTTACATTATTCGGATTGTTGTCCTCATCTTTATTGCCATAATAACGACGTTTCGGTCATTCTACGCTCCAGCCTTCTTCAGGTGATATACGTTGGAATTTTGAACATAATGCTTTTAGTCCACGGGGAGGGGGTAGATTGTTCTAATTCCACATGCCATGCCTTTGGACATCTCAGTTTTCGTTAATTTCCCCTGATAAATCAGTTTTTGTTTTCTTGACAGTTTTTGTTCCCTCTGCTGGGGCAAGGTATTAAACTCTCAACTCTTTCAGTGAAGTCACTTTTGGATCAATCAACCAACGCTTTTATAAATAGAGGGTTCAGTTCGAAATTCCAAGAAATATCACCTGGCGAAGGCCGAAGCGTAAAACGGTCGAAACATCGGGAATACGGCAATAAAGATGAGAACAACGGCCAGAACAATGCAAATAGTTAATCGCCATCTTCTATATTCTTGAAATTTCATGTTTTCTTTTTGTCCTTTCCTCAATCCTCTCCATTAAAGACTTCTCATTCTCTTTCATTACCTGTAACACCCTGAGTTCAAGTGGCATTATCGCCTTGCTTGGGGTGAAGTGATACTTAAAAAAATGTCTTATACGCCGAAAAAGTCTAAAGTACATATTTTTACAAAATAAGTATAAGGGAAGAACCCCAAAATACATGCGCATATATTATCAAAACAAAACGTTTACAGTAGGACAATAGATACAATAATATTCACTTTTAAGATCAAATAAAAATTAAAAAACTATATAGAATCAGGAATATTTAAAATTTCATATCTGATTTAGTTCTTCCAAATTTAACACCCGAGTTACCCCAACTTTTTATTTTGTGGCGCATACATTCTGCTAGCCTCCGTTTTGTTACGATTTGCTTTCCTAAATAGTCTTTCAAATGATCACAAATTCATTATGTATGAATTATAACTAATACTGGACACAAATGTGTTGGCCTCGTTTTCATTTGGACCTTTAATAAGTTTCAGATGTTTGACCTATGATTTATTGCTTTTCCTCAAAGAAACCTGGCACAATTTTTTTTAATGGCCACTTCCTTTTCAATTGAAAATTTCATATTAAAACCGAATAATCTTTACATGTTTATTAACCGCATTAACATTCTAGGATTTCAACAAATTTTATATTAACAAAAAGCCTGTATGTATGACAAAGAGTAGATTTGTAGAAACAATTAAGCATATTTTAAGCAAGACTCGACGCCCAGGTTATTTTTTCACTTGACCGGAAATAGAATCCTCGTATAAAATTAATCAGTTCAGTTTTAATGATCTTTACTTAAATGCAACCATGTGATATGGTCTACTGTATGTACGCGCCTTTAATGTCACAAATATATCGATATGCCCCCCAAATAAAATTGCTATCATTTAATCGCTATAGAGAACTATTTTTGCCCTCCATCGGGATGGCTGATCGCAACCTCCAGGAAGACATCTTCTTGTTCTCACGTTTACTGCTGACATAAAGTGGAGCGATTATATTGAATCAATCGCTAGGTCTGCTGCTAAGAAAATTGGTTCGCTTTGTCGTGCCAGACAATTTTTCTCATCGGAATCCATCTTTTATAAATCTACCACTCGTCCACGTATTGAATATTGCTACCATACCTGATCTGGTACTCCATATATATCTAACACTTTCGCCCCAGCCCCTCAACCTCCGACGTCTTACTCTCTGGATTGAGGTGTCTACTCGGTCCTAACCGAACTGAAGGGAGTGGCGGTAGGTCCCCTGAGCATCTGTAATAATTCGACCGGCCCACTGGTTTAATCCTGCTTCCTACCCACGTTGTTTGGTTTGATCCAGAAAGCAGAAGTGATGTTCATCCATTCACAGTCGACTGAAGATGTAGACACGGCTGGAGAGTCAGTGCTAAGAAATCTAGAATGCACGAAAAAAAAATCTGCAGAAAGCCGGACAAACAACTCTTCAATGGTTGAATTGTTAATGTCTTTTATATAGCAGAAAAAATAGTATAGAAAAGAAACGGGTTACAGAAAAGAAAAGTATTTGACGTAAAAACTCGTACACTGGATTCTAGACAGTGTTTATTGTGATTAACTTGTTAAATCGTCTCAGAACGATATACGGCTCTTGCAATGGGGGATAGTACATGTTAGCGGACTCTTCGTTCCAATCTCTGACGTCACTTACTCTCCTCATCGAGTCTCTGATAACTCGACTCTCTACTGTCTCTAGCCCAACTCTTTCCCGGGCTAATTCTCTCCTCCAGTCTCGCCAAGAATTTTCTCCCGTCTATCATGTAGCGCCGCGACCCGTAACGGTCGACGCGTGTGCCTATGCGCGTGACGGCATGCATGCGACGACGACGCGCCGACCGATCGCGGCCTCTCCCGTTTCTCTCTTCCGTCTGTCACTTTTCCAGCATAACTACGCGTTTATATAGAAAAACCCGGCTGGTCATAACCGACCCTCGGCCCCACCACCTCGCACGCGATCATCACGAGGTTCTGGTTGCTTCAACCAAAATCATGTGAATTCTAAAGGTCCTTCTTGCTTACTCAGCGCTATTCCAAGTTTTAACCGTTAAAAATTATTTCGACCATTTACATTGTCTTCTAATGACCTAAATCCCATTGGGTACAACTTCTGCGCTAGATCAGATTTCCCATCAGTAAACAAAATGCTCTGATCTAATTTTGCTATTCAGATCTACAATTTCAATAAAAAAAAAAAAATACACGTGTGTTTGTGTGTGTTTCCCGGACTCTCTCTCTGTGTCATATATATATATATATATATATATATATATATATATATATATATATATATAAAGAAAGAACAGTAAGATATATAATCTGGTGTTCTTATTGATATCTTTTATTTTTATTTTCCAAAACAGTGCTCAATGTAAATTTACAGAGCATAAATATTATAAATTAACTGATTTAACATATTTTTTTTCGCTACACAGTAATAACCATGTTTCAAAAATGGAAGCTAAAAACTTCAAATTTAATTTTATAATACAATACAAATAAAATACACCCCCACACTTCCTAAACTTAACCTCTTTTTCTAACATAACTCATAATTGATACAACAGTAGTTAATAAAAATGAACACGCTACTGCCCCTTGTCCGAATGATTGGATTTCGCTGTATCCTTGGAAACAGGAAATTATGAATTTGTGTACCTTTTAAAGCTCATTAAATTTTAAAATAAGTTATTCCAATATTCGCTTGAAGATGAAATGGAACTAATGCTTTTAATTTAATAACAAAATTTAATTTGAAGTTTTTAGCTTCCATTTTCGAAAAATGGTTATTACTGTGTAGCGAAAAAACATTTTAAATCAGTTAATTTATAAATATATATATATATATATATATATATATATATATATATATATATCGAGATTTCCGACAAATACAAAGAATGGTCTGCCATATTATCGATACTGACCTGGCATTTCGACTTGTACTACTAGATTGGCAATTAGGTATCATCGCTTTACTGCTGAACTAGCTAGATGGAACCATTCTAAGAATCCAGTTCTATTCTAATAATTTATTTTCTCGCACATCTCACCTCTTGAACTGTCTTCTGGTTTCTTGCTTCCATGCCACATACAGTTTTCAAAAAATTAGATGCAACATCCATTCCAATCTTCTGTTTTCCTGAATTCTCTTTTAACTTTTCTCTTCACTAAAATTTTCTCATTTCCTTCCAGTAACCCCTTGCGTCTTGATGGGATTAGCGCCTTACTTGAAGTGATATTATTAAAAAAACAAAACTATAGTATTCAAGCAGAAATAAGACAATAGAATTATCGTAAGATACCTTCCCAAAGAAAGATTTTACGTCTGTGATCACCTACGCCACCCTACTTAATGTTACGCCGCATCAAATTACGGAAAATAACTGAAATTTCTCTCAGAGTTGTATTTTAAGCTTGAACAGAGAATTTGCTAAGAGCATGTCCAGGCTCAGATAAAATTACTATATGCTAATTTTAAAACCATGTAGGAAGGCCAACTTTTTAAAAACTTTTAACCCCTTTCCCAGCGTAGATGTGTATATACATTTTTGGGGTGGATTATATATAATATAAAGGCTTGAAAACTAAAATTTCCTGGTCATAATTTATTTCATTGGGTTCGTAATAACGACCCAACTCCTCAGAGATACAATTTCAGAATGTTATTACGAACCCAATGAAATAAATTATGACCAGGAAATTTTAGTGTTCGAGCCTTTTATATTATATTGTTGCTCTGTCTCTCTCTCTCTCTCTCACACACACACACACACACACACACACACACATATATATATATATATATATATATATATATATATATATATATATATATATATATATATATATAATATAAAAACACGCTAAAATTCACCTTCATCCCTGCCGTGAGCCGACGGCTTAGTGGTAGAAGTTCCGACTGACGCTAATTCAGTCGGGTTTCGATCCTAGCTAGAGGCAACCGGACGTCTAGCCCCACTGATGAGCTGTGAAACAGCGAAGCAGTCTGTCTCTGGATGACAAAAATATATATACAGTGTAACCCGGATATAAGAGAAACCCGGATATAAGAGATTTTATCTGGTCACAAATTAGAGCCTGTGTTAATAAAACAAAATAGACCAAACCCGGATATAAGAGACTTCTTCTCCGGTCCCGACAACTCTCTTGTATCCGGATTACACTGTATATATATTTTCTATGAAAATTTCTCGGACATTCAGGCCGGTAAATGTTATTTAATACGGTTTATTATAAAACAGAGCATTTGCTTAAATACTTGTATCTATAAAAAGAACGTTAAACATATCATAAAAATGTCTTTAAATAAATTGTCGGACCTTGTCCAATTCAATATATATATATATATATATATATATATATATATATATATCGCAATATTTGTAGAAATATTGTAAAATTCTAAAATTGTTTTCAGAAAATGTTTTCATTCAAATTATTTCATATTTATACATTTCAGTTCTTTTATATGCTTTGAAACTTTATTTTCTGTTTTTCTTATGGGGAAATCCAGATATTTCAATATTCTATTTTCTCTCTCTCTTTCTCTCTCTCTCTCTCTCTCTCTCACCAGTGAATATTCTTTTATTATTGTAATATCACTCCATTTTATTATTATTTAAAGAATTTCTCATTAATTTCTTCCTCAATACTTTAACTCTTCTTTCGTTCTTTTATTTTTCTCTTTCCTGGATACCATGTTCTTTGGAAGCTTATGGAGACCAATTTAAAGGCCTTTTCAGGTTTCCTCCACGTGAATAGGAGTTCACTTTTTGAATAATAAGAATTATTTGTCACAGGGCGGTGTATCAGGATTTTAGAGATGCTTAGGTAGGGCGTGCCCCTACCCCCAAAGGTTAGGAACCACTGCTCTAAGGGAATCGTATTACAGAATCATTCCTTGAAAGATTGGTTTAAAGATAACGAAAACCACAACATTTCCACGAATTGGTGTAAAAAAAAAAACACATTTAAAGAAGAAATTGCGTAAAAGTCTTTGATTATTTTCACAACACGAGCAAATACCTTTGGGAGAAACATGAATCCATTTCCTCCTCCCCCAAAGATATGGGTTAAAAAGTAGGAATTTTTATCTTGACAAATCATGGTTATTCTCCAAAAATTTTAATGCATTATTCACTCGTTAAAAAAAAGAATTATTCGTAAAATCCATAATGTTTCGATTTAAAAAAAAAATTTTTTTTAATTTTTTTTTTAAGCTTTTCACCCCAAGCAAAGCTGGAAGCCACTAGCACGCAAGGGGTTACAGAAGGTTTGGAGGAAGAGCAGATAGGAGTGGTAAAGGAGAGGATGTGGAGAAATATAGTGGATCGATCAAGGCAAGGGGGTTACAGAAGATTTGGAGCGAGAGCAGATAGGAATGAAAGGGGAAGGATGTGGAGAAGGGAAGTGGATAGATCAAGGCAACTGGAGATGTCGATTGACGTTACACTTAAATAGTTGGAGAACCCAGAAACGATTGTTGAGCCGTAAAAAAACCCCCAAAAAACAGTCAATACTTTTATAATGAAACAACCAATTCATGCTCAAAACCATTTATAAAGCAAAGAAACAAAAACAACTTGTCAATATATCGACAATGACTTCTAACGAAAGAGAAATAAGTTGTGCCTATATTGTGACTTCTGTATTCTAACCCTCACAATCATTCAAGTTTTTCATACTGCTCACCAAAAAAGTTAATGAAACTTCTTTTTCGGTAGAAATTTTTGTTTCTTATATGTATATATAGTCGTCCCTCGTTTATTGCGGTTAATCAGTTCCAACACTACAGCGATAAGTGAATATCCGCGAAGTAAGATTCTTTATTTATAAATCGAATATTTTAGTAGTTCGACCTAAGAAAGCCTGTTTACGACCTTCTAAATACGGTTTTTGACATTATAAAAGCTCTCTAGATATAAAATAACACACCTGTAATCACTTTTATACTCATATTACCCAATATTTTAGACAAAATCAGACCTATTAGACAAATATCATATTATTGTTGTGCATTAAAATCACGCACGAAGTTTTGACGTGTACATCGCTTCATCATCGAACAACCTAAGAAAATAATGCAACTTGCCAAAAAATGTTATGGAAATCCTAAATGTTTTTTTAAAGTTTACTCCTCTCTTGCTTGTGGAATCAACCATCGTCGATAAGTTGATTACAAGCCTTAATCAGAATCTTGGGAAAATGGATTCCATATAAACTTACAAAAAACAAACATTCACTCAGTGTTTAAGCACTTTTCCTTCTCTCCTTAATCGATACAGAAAAGACATATTGGGACAAAATAATCAATGGAAATGAAATCTTAACCTGTTCAAGTCTAGTGTCAACTGTTATCTTCCTCTCCTATACCTATAAATTACCCCATAACGTAACCCTGTCACGAGTGGCCACCGGGCCTTGTAAAAAAAGACAAAAAAGAAAATACCTTTCGAACAAAGAACTCAAACGGTGATACTTTTCTAAATTTCAAAGACCGTTCACCTGTTGCAAATGCGTTCACATGTAACGTCCAGTTTTTGTGTCTTTTCTTTTGGGACTGCTTTTCACCGACCTCCAGGCTGACCTCGTCACATTCTATTTTGTATAGCACGCGCTCTTATCTCGGTTGCCCATCCAGGTACTGACCAGACTCGACGTTGTTTAACGTGATGTGGCCGTAAACCAAAATTAAATGAAAAAATATGATTTACTACTTCTACAGAACATTAAGGATTAATGTACAAAACTTTATTAGTAAAATTATGGCTTGAAGCGAATGAAACCTTGAAGAAAATCTTTCATCAAACCCAACAGGCTGGCGCTACAGAATCACAAAGAAAAAGCTTTACTAAATATAAAAAAACACCACTTAACAGCAGAAAGACAAATGGGTAAAACATGTAACTAAAATGAAAAATAATGATATAATCAAAATGCTGACTTTCACCAGAAAAGATTTGTAAGGAAACTCCGGTCAATATTAGAAAGAGCGAATAACAATGGGATTTATTAGCCTATTTTCCTGAAAACCTGTCTTAAGAAAAAAAAATTATAAATTTCAATCACTGTTTGATCAAGGAGTGGCGAATGTTTCTTGTATGGAAATGAGTAATTTCCTCATTACGCATTTATCCAACATGTATTGTGATTTTTGCTTTCCTCTTCCGGTCAGCCATTTTGCTGAAAGTGTCCATTGTTTTTGCGGGACAATGGTGAAGCGTTGGTTTGAGAATTTGGTGGCATGGTGGTTGTGAGTTCAATCTCTCGGTCGGGCAGTGTGTACTAGCACTCAGTGGAAACGGGTGAGCAATAACTGAACAGTGCTAAATTAAAAAAAAAGAACCAGATGATATCTTGTAGAGGTATTCACTCACACCATACGAAACATAAATCTGGATTTGTGTTCACGAATATAAAAAATAGATGTACAAAATACAGAGAACGCCTGACAAATTGTATGGTAGTTACATACAATTTTATATTTGTGTGTGTTTTGCATTACAATTGTGATAATGTTCATGGTATAAAAGTAGGTACCTCCAATAATTCGCTTAAAAGTCAGTATAGCATAATGATAAAAGGTCCGAAACCTAATAAAAACAAAGTTTCATCATTAAAATGTTTATTATTAAGAGGAAAGAACAAAGTATTTTTTAAATATTTAAAAAAAGTTTTCTTCTTTCTAACACGTTTTAAATTTGAGTCAAAAATCTCGTTTTTTTGTTTGTTTTTTTTTTTTGTTAACTTTGTAATACTTGTGGTAATGGCCATTTTAGTGTAGCAGTTTCAGGAGGAAAACCCATTAATTTGGAAATTCTGGCAAAAATCAAATAATTGTCTGATTTTAATGAAACATTCAGGACTTATTCAAAAATGAATGAATTTATTTAAAAAATTTTATTTTTAGAAAATCTTGGTAAATTTTTTTCTTTACATCTGTTACCCCCCACCCCATAAATTAATTTTATGAAATTTTCTAGAATTTCCAATAGTACGCGAATTGTTTTATATTACTTATAAGCAGGACTCCTTGGAGAATTTTTTTTTCACAACTACTGCCAACTTTTTAAAAATCTGCTCCAAATCGTAAAATTAAAACTGCAATAAACTACGTAATTATCAAATTAGATATACTTTTATTTGTTTTTATAAATAATATACATTAAGGACATTATTATCTGAAGAAATTCTTCGATGAATAAAGAATTTTTACAAGAATTGTTTGCGTTTTTCTTTTAGTTTTTTTTCATTTTTCTTTAATTTTAAAAATGTTTTAAAATTCTTCCAAGCGTGTGTGGGGTCGGTTATTAAGTTTTTAAGCGAAGACTATATTTACTAAGTAAAAATTAAAAGCTTAATACAAATCATGCTACCAAAACTTTTTACCATAATTAAAAAGATTTTTTTTTGTTCGACCAAAATGTTATTTTTTTAGTATGATATCTCATAACTGACATTATGGTTAAAAGGTCACGTGTTTCAAAGCTTGTCTCTTCCACGGGGAAAGCCTCTTGACATGTAATTAAGTTATTAAATTAATTTCATTATCTCAATATAATTTTTATCTCATTTAACAATTTAAACAGTTAATAACTCAGTGAGATATTTTAATTATTAATATAATAATTTTATTAGTTATTATCTTGGTTATTAAATTAAAAATGTAATAACTTAATGTAATATTAATAATTAATAAAATTATTTATCATTATCTTAGCTATTAAATAATGAAAGAGATAGAGGTAACTCAATAATGTAAGAAATTTTTATAGTATTTTAAATTATTATAAGAAACCAAAAAACCGTTATGTCACTATTGATGTACTGTACTAAACCTGTCAACACATTCAGCCATCAAATTATCGATGGAGACGTGAAAATAACAAGACTCAGAGGTCAAGAAATGTTTGTCTAGAAAATTTTATGCTATAAGTAAGTGATTTTTGTTTCAGAACAGATTAATTTAACTTTAAATTTGCTAATTTTACGAAAGTAACCTTTCAGAAATGTATATCTTATTTTAGCACGATTTTCAAAACCGAAAAATAAGTTCGTTTACATTTGTCTAAAAAAAGATAAAAATGGCCGTTTCGATTGTTTTCTTCGGAAGCATCGACTAAAAATCATTCAAATTTCTATTTGAAATACTCCACAGTATTTTTTTCTGGAATTAGAAAATTTAATCCTTTAGCTTTCAAATGAAGCGGTTGGAAAGCTTCGCAAAGGATTTTTCCTTTATGAAAAATACATTTAAACCTTAGGTATACGGATTTTTGGAGGCACCTATATAAAAGGAAGGCAGTCACTCCGTAATATCACAAGTCCTATCACGGAGAGAAGTTACACACGTGTTGTCATCCCGACAGTTCTTGGGCGAAGAGAGTGAATCCTACGTCTATTGGCGGGATGTTTGTACTTCCGGCAGGAATAATCCCTGTTGAATGCTGGGAGTAATTTTATTTTTTATTTATTTATTTTAAACGAGGTTTAAATGTTATTTTATTTATAATTTTCATTATTATTATTTTATTGTTATTTATAATAATAACAATATTCCCACAATCTTTAGGCAGTTGAACGAGAAATCTATCCCCGGGGTTTAAATAAAGGGTTTGTTCGGAATTCCCTGTAGGTTACCGAGATCGATATACATCCGAGGAAGGCCGGAGGACAACGACCGAAACGTATGATAAAAACAACGAAGATGAGTACAATAGTCCGAATAAAGTGTAAAAACTCCCAAAAATTCAGACAAGAAGTTTGTGGTTTATATAAGGAGGAACAAACTTTATGAAATTTCTGATGTTTTGAAAAGGCTTTTCATTGAGTAACGTAAATGCATGTGATTAAGTCCTGTGTGAACCACACCCTTTTCACCCCGCACTCGATTAAAAATGAAAAATTTCGTTATGTAAAGGAGCTGAAGAAATCTACGCAAACATTTATTAATAAAATTTCCACCTTCTGTTTGTCTCAAGGTTCAGAGACGGATATACAATGTAATTGGCCCTGATCTGGCATCTCGTCTGCAGTCGCTCTCTCACAGACGTGCCGTCGCTTCCCTCTGTCTTTTTTTACAAATACTTTGTGTAACTGCTCTGATGAGCTGCTTTTGCTGGTTCCCAGACTTCTACTAGGCTGGCATCACGCTCACACCCTTTCACTGTCGAAACTTTTAAATGTAGCCATCTCTTCTACTCCAATAGCGTCATTTCTCGCACTTTTCGCCTCTGGAACTCCCTCCCCTTTTCCTGTTTCCCTGATAGCTTTAATCTCCAACTATTCAAATGTAATGTCAATCGACATCTCCAGTGGCCTTGATCTATCCCCTATCCTTCTCTTCATCCTTTCCTCTATCACTCCTATTTGCTCTCGCTCCAACTCTCTGTAACCCCTTGCTTGATCTATCCCCTATCCTTCTCTTCATCCTTTCCTCTATCACTCCTATTTGCTCTCGCTCCAACTCGCTGTAACCCCTTGCCTTGATCTATCCCCTATCCTTCTCTTCATCCTTTCCTCTATCAATCCTATCTGCTCTCGCTCCAATTCTCTGTAACCCCTTGCGTGCTAGTGGCTTCTGGCCTTGCTTGGGGTGAAACGCTTAAAAAAAAATTGTTTGATGTCATCATCATCTGAGTGGGTTTTACCAGTAAAATATGAAACAATCGGTGAATACAAGAGACAATTTGCATATAATTCATTGGTTGGTTGTTATGCCAACTGTTTTTGGCAGTAATAATTATAGTTCAAGATGGTAAAGTTAAATATAGTTAAAACTGATGATGTTGCTATGAATGTTGTCATTTCTGTTGCATCCTGAGTCGGATTCAAAGATTCAGTAAAAGCAGCAAAGTTTCTTTCGGCGAAACTAATTTTATTTCTCCGGGCTGTTTTGACTCGTTTAAATGTAATCATAAATGCTGGAAAAAAAGCATCGAATTTCGCAGCCCAAGGCATCTATTCGCATTTCCTTGAAAATATTATTTTAACAAGTCAAGACAGGAGTTTAAAATCTTATTTTATCTGTTCTCTTCCTGGTAAAACTTTCTACTTGCGATTAAGAAAGATTCGCTGATTTCAAAAAGTATCTTTTTCGTTTAGTTTGTTTTTCCCATCATCTCTTCTGGTGCCGAAACTAAATAATAAAAACAACCAACTAAACACATTTACTTTCAATGAATTAGACGACTATGGTTTATTTTTCCTTATCATGGGTTTAATTTGCATTTTCTCAATGGCCTTCAGGTTCATTAAAAAAAAATGAGAAAAATGTAGAGGATGACTACCTTTTACGTAATCTCTTAATAAATCTAACTTCTAAGATGTTTCTATTTTAATGTACCTATTTCGTAGTGAGGCCTCTAAATAAACTTAAGCATATATATTTCATATCGTCGTGTTTTTATTCTTTCGAAAAGACTAGAAAATCAAAGATTACGGTTAGACGTAAAAAATTATTTTTTTCATTTTTAGCTTCAGGACAACAATAGGATTCACTCTTCCTGGCCTGCTCTGTATTCTTCCTCCCTCTCTTCCTCCTTATCTTTCTACCCCTCCCTCTCTTTCTCCTTATCTTTCTACCCTCCCTCTCTTTTCTCCCTCGTCATCCCTCTTTTTGCCCCTCTCTTTATCCCTCTCTTTCTTGCTATGGGCAAAATAGTAGGGTAAACTGGGAACTCTAGCCTTGCGCTGCAATCACTCTGAGAAAAAGAAAACTCTAAATTCCAAACTATGGAGAAAGTTCCACTAATTTCCCCCAAAAGTCATGGCTGTTTCCTGGTGATAAAGAAAGCATCTTTGGTGAACCATGATTGCCTACACCCCGGAGCAGTGTTTCCCAACCTTTTTTTTAACTTCAGGACACACAGGTAGAATAATTAAATCTCTGAGTGGCCCTTTAAGTTTTAATAAAGAAGAATTAGTCATGAAATTTGAAAATAGAAAAAAAATCTCCAGAAATAAGTATTTTTATGACATTACATTGTATATTTAAGTCTGCTTTGTGTGAAACCTGTGCATGATGTGCTTTGGCAATGTTTTAAATATTAGGCCTCATATGTGATAAACACACTCTCATTTCCTTCTCAATGAATTTACTATTTTATCTGTTTTTTGCATTTAATGTTGGTAAGTGCAGAAAATCCTAATTCACATATGTATGATGTGAAAAATTGCAATAAAATCTCCAATGCTTTCTTATCGTCCTGGGTAAGATGTTAAACTACGCCCAGCAGCAATGCCTCTGATCAGGAGGTTTTGAGGAGCGTGGAACCACCTCCTAACTTCTGGTGTTCCCAGGTCCACCCTGACCCGAGGTGGTTGCACCTGTTAGGGTCCCAGCTATGGACAAATAATTAACTATTACCAGCAATACTTTTTGGAAAAAAATTATTACCAGCAATACAATTTTGAAGGAAATATATTACCAGAAACAGATTTTTGACAAAACAAAATATTACCAGCAATAAAAAATGTTGTCGGCATTAAATAACCCATTGAGGTTGATATGCCGTAAAACAAAATAAACCAAACCAATCTAAACCAAAGAATACATATTCTATTCATACGAATCTATCCTAAAAATGTTGTCGGCATTAAATAACCCATTGAGGTTGATATGCCGTAAAACAAAATAAACGTAACCCAAACCAATGCTTTCTTAGCTCTTGAAGGATATTCTTCTTCAATGGAAATCCAGGATTGATCAATGGACACCTCTTTATACATGATTTTGGTAAGCCACAATCGACAGGTCTTGTGACTAGTTCCTTTTCTTCTGTTAAGGAATTTATCCTTCAGTTAAAAATATCAAATGACAAAAATCCCACTTAGATATGAAAATCGTATGCTTGGTGTATCAAGATTTTTAAAATAATAAATTAAATAATTAATAAGTTACTCTTCTGTTAACTTTGGCCGCTCCTGGTTACATTTTAGGGCGCACTTGTTGAGAATCTGTCATAATTATATTTTCTTTCATGTTGTTAGAAATCTTTTTCTCTCGACTTCAAAAGAATATTATAAAATATTTAAGCTTTGAACTTGGGCCGTAAATGTACCCACACTTGACACTTTGAGATAAGAAAACCTTCACGCAAAAAAATTAATTTAATGCTTTTCTTTATTGATAAGAGGATTGAGAAAATACTGCAAAATAACCCGCCAGACAGAGTTGATACCATAAGCATCAAGTGAGTCACAAGCAAAGATTTAATCTTAAGACTTAATGAGGCTTTCAAAGTTAAGAAAACAAAAGACGTTTATATCATCAATATTTATCCTGTGACAATATTGATCGGAACATCATTTATCGCCTGTTATCAGACATTCGATCGATTATCATTCAACACTGATGTATTAATAAATTAAAAGTTACCATTCAAATGATTTTATTTTAATACTTTCTTCTTGTAGATCATCCCTACAGACAAACCTCTCGTCAACGGACTAATAGGGGGAGGTTTGGTCCGTTAAAGCCGATTGTCCATAGATGGAAGATGTTCTAATTTGCCAATGATACTTACGTTTGTACGCTTCCTTTTTAGACTTTGCTTCTGCTTCGATGCCATGATCAGGGCAGAACAATTAATATATTAATCAAAATAAGAAAAATAATACAATTCTCACAGCTATTTTCTCACGCACGCGCTAATGTATCGTACTTTCCGTCTTTGTTTACAATTGAAAAGACTGTCTCCGCCACCAAGCGGTCACTTTGAGAACTAATACGATTCGTTCCGCTAAGCTCGCAACTTTTGAAATACATCGCTGATGATCTGGAAGATTTTTTTTCTTCCAGATTTTTATTTATTTTGCCTGCAGATTTTGCCCGTTGCATCCGAAGTCCGTTGACGTGGGGTCCGTAGATGAGAGGTTTGCCTGTACCAAAAGTATTCTTGTGATTTGGTGCTAAAAACATGATGATTCGTATTTCCAATGTTCCTTGCATGTCTATTCAGGAATTAATTTTCCAACTCTACTGTATTTTATTTTTTTAACGAATTCACCCCAAGCAAGGCGATAATGACACTAAAACACAAGGGTGGGGGTACTTGGAGTGAAGGAGAATGAGAGAATTATGGACTGAACCGGAAACCCATTCCTAATCATGAAACAAAGGATAAACCTCTACACTTGTTCAAAAGAAATTGGAAAAGTTTGAACCGGATGATAGACGAACTTATCTACTCATCTTGAGAAAAAAAGTAAATAGTAAATTAAATTTCAGTTTAGGCAGAGACATTAGAAGTATAGAGTTGAAGTAGACTTTAGAAGAAACAGGAAACCGAATCCTAAACAGGAAACAAGGGATAAACCTCTACTCGTATTCAAAAAACCTATCTACTCCTACTGAAGAGAGAAAATAAATAAATAACATTCCAGAGTTTAGGCGCAGACGTTAGAAGTATAGAGTTGAAGTAGACTTTAGAAGGAACTGGAAACCCAATCCTGAACTGCAAACAAGGGATAAACCTCTACGCCTGTTCAAATGACCGAGGAGGAGTGTGCACCGGGTTTAGTTATAATGATTTACTTCATAAAATAAATGAGGCAAATCTGTGCTTTCTGAGTATACAGTGTGCATTATGTATTTGAGAAAATATTTTTGCAGCCTGTAAATAAGACTTCAAAACATACTGTTACGCGGCATGCGCAAAATTGTAACATTATCATTTCTCTTTTAGACGTATGGATAGCAATGATATGGTGGCTTTCAGTCTGACACAAGAAAAGAAAAAGCGATAGTGTCCTTTTTTTAAAGTGGCCAGGAAGAACAACACGAGTATATTAACGGACCCCACCCCCATAGAGGTACCCACAATGATGCACACTGAGTTCATATTTATTTCTGCTATGTATTTACAGATTCTTGATAAAATACAAAGAATCTGCAATGTTATATGTACTGACCTAGCATCTCGGTCACTTTTCCCCAGCTTTTCTGTGCCTTTTCTATAAACACATTCATGGTAATTGTTCTGATGAGCTTTCCTCTTTGATACCTAGACTTTATGAATTTAAGCGCAGTACTAGATTGACAGCAAGTTATATACTCACAGGATCTTCTCTCGATCTTCTCGTTTGTGGGACTCTCTTCCGGCTTCTTGTTTGCCAGTCAACTTTGCGTTGAAATTTTTGAAAATCGTGTCAATCTTTATCTTCTTGTTGTTCTTTTATCGTTTTCACATTCTCCGTGAATTTATTAACTTTCTTGGGGTGAATGATTTAAAAAAATCTCTGGTAGTTAAGGGAACAACGAGTCATGATAGCACCCCAATTCTTCCCACAGTTTCTCAAAGTCAATGCCACTACCTACGATGGGGTACTGTACACTATGGTCAAATCCTGAATAGAGCATTATTTACATTATTCGGACTATTGTCCTCATCTTTGTCGCCACATTTATTACAACGTTTCAGCTGTTGTACGCTCCGGCCTTCTTCAGGTGGTTGAAATGTCGTACTGAACCCTTTATTTCGCTCACTGGGGTAGACTGTTCTAGTTCCACGTGCCATGTTTATCAGTTGTCTCCCATCAGTAATCTGTTAATTTTTCCCTCTGAAAGTTTTCCACTACCTTAACCGGGTATTGAACTCGCACTCTTTGGGTCCTGTCACTGGATCTAACCAACGCTTTTATCCACTGTGCCATGTGTCCTTGAGTATGAATTTCTGGGTATTATAAACCTGATGGCTTTAGCAACCATTTTTACCAGTGCTCATATTGCAATTTTTGCTGTTATTATTATTCCATGTTTTTACCACAGCTCATATTGCAACTTTGTTGTTATTATCGCTTTTCTCTGGCTCTCCTTATTAGTGGTTCCCATATGTATTTATTTCTATGCTTGGTCGGCTCAGGAGATTTTTGTGGCCTAGCATATGTGCTGATTCCTTAAATTTACGAATTTTCCAATGGTGTTCCTTGTCTATGATCTCAACCTAATCCCACAGAGGGCGGTGATACCCCTTCTTTCTCCATATGTGGTCAGCCACGCCTGATTTTTCCACTTCCCCTTGTGTTACAGCTTTCTGGTGTTCTTGAAGCCTTACCTTGAGGGGGCGGTCTGTCTCTCCTTTATATTTCTTTACGCAGCTGCACGGGATACCGTACACACAGTCTTTAGTCATGTTCTTCTCTATGGGCGGATCTTACTCGGGAGAGATATATGCGAAGTGTCGTCAAGCTTTTGAAGGTTGTCCTGATGTTATATGGACCGCATATCCTTTGTATTTTCTCTGATAGCCCCATAACATAAGGCAGGCAGACTGTTTTCTGAGTGTTGTTGTCCTCCTCCTCTTGTACCCGCCTATCCCAGTTTTGGGGGGCGGCTGTCATGTACCCAGGGTAGTTGTTACGTTGTAGGGTACTACTTATACTGACCAATTCTTTATCTAATGTCTCTGGGTCGCCACTTATGACTTTTGCTCGGTATTGTAAGCAGCGGACGATCCCTTTCTTTACGCTGTATGGATGGTGGGAGTTGAAATTGAGGTACTGTCCGGTGAATGTCGGCTTACGGTATACGGATGTCTTGAACCCATGCTCTGTTCGAGATATTAGAACATCCAGGAATGGGAGTGTGTTGTTACTCTCTTTCTCCATCGTGTACTGTATCAAAGGTCTTATTGAGTTCACATGGTCCAGTAGAACCTGAACATCTTCCTGGTGTGGCCAAGGTATGAAGGTGTTATCTACGTACCTTAACCATATAGTTGGCTTTAGAGATATAGATTCTAATGCCATTTCCTCAAAGAATTCCATGTATATATTCGCCATTGCTGGTGATAATGACGATCCCATTGCTAAGCCCTCATCCTGTCGATATATGTGTGATCCCATTCCTAAGTGTGTTGTTTGTGTACAGAAAGTCAACATCTCCATCAGATTATCTATTGGAATACTGGTCCGTTCTTCTAGGGATGAGTCAGAGGCCAATCTGTCTCTGACTACTGAGAGTGCCTTCTCCGTGGGTACCTTGGTGAACACTCACCACGTCCACGTTCATCTGGTTGGATAGGATGGGAGCATCTTTGATTATTTCCATAGTGGGCGGAGTTTTGGACATATGAAAGACTTTCTGATCAATGGGTCAATTATATCCACAAGGAAGCGACTCAGAGGGTGGAACACAGAGCCTTGGCAACTAACAATCGGCCTGAGCGGAATACCGTCTTTGTGAATCTTAGGGAGACCGTATATGTGAGGTAGCTTGGTGTTACGCTGCGTTAACTACCTATACGTCTTAGGTGCGAAGTGATCCTTGTTCTTGATTAGTATCTGTGACAGATAAACAAGGCACGTGGAACTAGAACAATCTATCCCAGTGAGCGAAATAAAGGGTTCAGTTCAACATTCCAACCACATGAAAAAGGCCGGAGCGTACAACGGCCGAAACGTTGTAATAAATATGGCGACAAAGATGAGGACAATAGTCCGAATTATGTAAATAATGTACATAATACCTCATCTCAGAAATATAGACATATCCTGAATAGGTGTTTCCAGCTGTAAATATACAACGCGATCCTCGCCCTAACTTTCCACCGACCAGCCAATGATTATCGCCGCGTTGTATCTCGGTTTTAGTTTGCGTCTGTGTGTACCAAAAGCTGAGAAAGGTAGAAGAATTACGACACATCGAGAAATGATAGCACAGGCCCTGTTTTCAATATTATAAAATAGGTATATTTTTATTCACGGCTTCGCTTGCTCGGTCTAATGCGTAGGTAAATGACACCTGGAGTCAACTTCTGTCATATCAGTCTATCAGCTCAGGTCTTCTCCCTCCCGACTCTCCGACTATCTACACATCCCGATGTTTAACTGGCAATAGAAAGGTGTGGCATCGGAACTGTGCGCAGGCAGTCTGTTTCCCGCCGGCCAAGGGCGGGCCAGAACCGACTCCTACAACCCCAAGCATCGACCAGTAACTGGATATGATTCATGTCCATATTTGTTGTCTCAGAAGGCCACATCTACTCATTTACGCTTCCGTCCCCTACGTTCAAAGTGGATTCCGATTAGAAAATTTCAAAGGACACATTCGTTGGATATAAAGCGGAAACACTTAGTATCGAGATTAAATCACACTTTCCTCTCCCATGTGGGTCTCCCAACCATAGTGTTGCACTAGCCATATTCTGCTCCCTCCCAAGTGACCCAAGAATGTCTGGCAAAGAACTTTCGTGATCATGATCCCGAATTAATACGCTGCTTCTTCACTCTACTGATTTGGATTTCCTGGATGTCTGTCTGCAATGTCGCTGAGAGAGAGGCCGGCTAGCAATACCAAGGATTCGTTAAAGGCTGCCATGTCAAAACGAAACTGCTCACTTTTAATCAATCTGCGAGAACTTTTTTTTTTTTTTTACCTTCCAGCAGCATGGCGGGTGCTGGCTTATTGTGCGTCCTCGAACTTACGTTTTCCGCTGACATGAAGTAGAAAAGGTGATATTTAATCAACTACTAAGTGTGTAACTAGGAAGTTAATTCTCTGTGTCGAGCTATGCAGTTTTTCCCACCAGAATCTATCTTAGATATTTATAAGACAACTATTCGACCTTACTTTGAATATTGTTGCCACATCTGGTCTGGTGCTCCTGTTATATACTTAGGGATTCTTGATAAAATCCAAAGAATCTGCAATGTAATTGGTACTGACCTGGTATCTCGGCTTCATTCACTTTTCCACTTTCGTAAAGTTGTTTCCCTGTACCTTTTCTATAAATATTTTCATGGTAATTGTTCTGATGAACTTTCCTCTATGGTATCTAGAATTTATGAATTTAAGCGCAATGCTAGATTGGCGGCAAGGTCTCATCATTTTACACTTGATGTGGCTAGATGCAACCGTAAGTTCTATGTTAACAGTTTCTTCTATCGAACTTCTCGCTTGTGACACTATCTTCCGGCTTCTTGCATCCCTGTTAACTTTAATCTTCAAAACTTTCAATGCAGTGTCTAATGTTATCTTCTGTCTTCTTAATTGTTGTTCTTTTATTGTCTTCTCTCCTTAATAGTATATTTTCTCTTATTCTTAATCATACAGTAATCTCTTGAGTCTTAGTAACTTTATTACCTTGTTTGGGGAGAAATGGTTAAGAAATGTGTTATCCTTAAACATACGCCCATTCGTTGTACGTAACCCCAGATTGATGCTCAAGTATTAATTCCAGACGGAGACAATTTTAAAAAATATTAGGTGTTCTCCATGATGACACCCTTAAGAAACAGTCCTAGGAACACACATGAGATTCACCCTACGTCAGACTTCCCGCCATCCAGTTACATACATCACGGACATCGACTTTGTAGAAGGGCTTGTATTAATCATTAACTACTTTGATCGAGTCCAACTTTTCCTCCGACAAGAAGTTGAAGCAGAAGCGATAGAATTACATGTAATTTTTAGGAAAACTGAACATATGTTATACAATCAAATCAGGAGGCGAAAGTATCTCATTAGAAAGAAATGAGCTGAAATAAGAAGACAAATTTTCGTACCTTGGTGCTTGGATTCAATCCAGTGAAAAGGACAGGCTGGGGCAAGTAAACGAAACAAAATGGAAAGTGACTGGAAGTCGAGTCGCCAAAACTGTATGAAATTATGATTATTTCGAGTTACAGTGGAAAGCGTACTGCTGTGATAATCGTGATGGAAGTTCATATCTTATTCGAAGTTCCTTAAAGCTATATTTGGTGTATCATGGAAATAACACAAAACGAACAAGGAGCTTTAGGGAAAACTGCAATCACAGAATCACTACGGATTAGAAGACTGCGATTCTTTAGATATATTTATAGGAAATAAAAGATGTTAAATTATTCTTGTATGAGCCTAAGCACAAGAATGGAGGAAAGGGACGCCAATTAAAACATGTAGATCATCTAAGAAACCATAGTGAAAAACTAATGATGCTTATAGGAGAGAAGAATGGAAGATATTAGTCAGTAATGTTCGAGTTCGGTCGAATAGGTGTTGCTTGTCTGTTGCTGTGCAATCCCCGTCTTTGATTTCTTCCTCATTTCGCGTGAACTTTAGCACGATTAACTAGTTTCTTCCATTTCTCTCTGTGAAAGAGACGCACTCTTTGAGCAATGTGCTGTGAAGAACTGAATTTACTAATCATACCGTTTTTCAATTACTTCCACACTTAAAATGTAAGTACAATTTAGTACTAGTGATCACAACGGTTACTAGCAGCATTCGTATTCAGCTAAGTAGAATTGGTTGCTCCATGCCACTGTAGTTGGCTGTGTTGCTTATCTGCCATCGATCTCTGCCAAGTGCTACATTATCAATCTGAGGGTGATATAAGAAACGCTATTTTAACACAATTACAGACCCATATACATACCATATTAAAACACGCCCAAATTTTATTTTCTACTCAAGAACCGACAATATTCCAAACATGTCAAAAGATTCCACAATACAACGTACACCATTTAAATCAAAGCGTCTATTGGTTAAAAATTATCACCATGTGAAATATTTGACCAATCAGAAAAGACTACAATCCTATTTTTGTTGAGTCGACTTTCGGGAAAAATTTGTCGTATTAACTCCACATTTTTCGACTTTCACTGAGTAGAGATGCAGCTGTCTCCAAACCGAAGAGAAGATGTGATTATATAGCTTCTTCCTTCTCCCAGAGCGCAAAAACGGAAAGAAACATGTGTCGTCGACTTCAAACAAATCATCTCCAACAACGAAGACGGCCAGTAAATCTTCGTCAACGAAAAAAGTCTTTTCTCAACCGCCCTCTTTTCTGTGTACCAACTACCCAAAGACTTTAACTCAACTAAAGACTATTTTTCCTTCTTTTTAACTCTTCATGTACATATATTTGTAAATACAAATGATTTATTTAGCAGGCATTAAACCATGTTTTCTTTATTTTTATGTTAGTATTGTTGGAATTGGGACGTTCTGAGATATATAAGAAAAACCCGGGCGACAGAATTTCCTACTAATGTATCGATCAGTTGATCTTTGCCTATCTATGCTGCTGCTTGTTCCAGCCTCCTTTTTGTTTTATCAATGAGGTTTTGTCTGGTTTCTGCCCATTGTTCTGTCAGGATAAATTGAAACTTCTCGGAGATAAACTCCCGCCAGTATAGCTTTCCGGTTCATAGGAGTACGTAGGTCACTTCACCACGTCAATGTAATTTAATCAAAGAGTATATGTTGGAGTTTTGGGGTACCCTGGTGTACTAGTGAGCCAGCCAAAATGAGCTGACTCATTTTATAGTTCACCAATAGAAGATGTTAACCAATCAGAAGGCTCAAAATATTCAATGCGAGGTGTATAAAGGTGGCCATGTTTCCCCGAATATGCACAGCCAGCCTTTGATATCGAAGACTGAAGAATTACGGAACAGCTGCTGGTGGTATTGGCGATATAGTCAGATTCAGTAGAATGTCTGACTCGTGAGTGTTAATCTTTAACGTTGTTTCATTGAACAGATTACGTACTGCGCTGGATTCTATATTCATAGACTATGGTGAACATGGTCAACAGTATATTTAATGCAGCACATTATTTGGCTGCCATAGGTCAGCGGACAATCATGGAGCTTCCTTATTACATCATTAAACATGAACGGTGACAAATTATCGGATAAAATAATTAAATTCTTAGTTTGTTTTGCGGCATATGTATTTTATTTTTCAGATTATTTCTCAAGTTATTTAATGTTGAATTCAGTCATGCAATAGATATATAGACATAGGTTTATTTTGCCCGAGAATCGAAAAAGATAAACTTTATGGATTTTAAAGGTTGCGTATCGATGTATGATAGATGGTGCGTCTTCATATGCAAACAATTAAAGAAAACACACACGAAAACTTGTATTTTTACTACGGATCGTTTATTCTCTTTCTCTCCGTCGTGACGTGGCTTCTGTCTTTTTTACAAATATTTTCATGCTTACTGCTGGGAAGTGCTTTTTCCCTGGTGCCCGGACTACGTGAGTTTAAGCGTGCGACTTGATTGGCTTCTAGGTCCCACCCCTTTTACTGTGGAATGAGGTAAATGTAACCACCATTTCTACTCCAACAGTTTCTTATCTCGCACTTACCGCCTGTGGAACTTCCTTCCGTTGCCTTGCTAACTACACTACAATCTTCAAAAATTTAAATGCAACGTCAATCGACATCTATCTTCTTAAATCCCGTTCAGCTTTTATCCTTTTCTCTGTCCCCCTATACCCAGTTTTTTTTTCTCTGACATACACTTTCTGTAACCCGCTGCGTACTAGTGGCATTCCCGCCTTGCATGGGGTGAAATGTTATATATATCCAGGTAAGAGACCCATTGATATGTGTTGAAACACGATAGAGATTGTGTATCGATTTTTAACATGTTTTTGTTTTAATATCCTGATACAAGCACACACACACACACACACACACACACACACACACACACACACACTGTAGTGAAGCAAAGTTCTTAATGTTTCTTGGGTATTTCTGTTTTCTTTTTTGATCCAGAAGTTAGGGTAAGTAAGGATAAGTTTCGTTAGAATGGTCGAACTCAAGTCAGCCTTGCGCTGAGTTGGAACGATCAAAGTAAAACTAGTCTTACATCACCGGTGGAGTTTCGGCAAAACAGGTACGTTGGAAAGAGTTTTTTTTTTATTATTCATTATTATTATTTTATTGATTGATTTTTATTTAATTTTCCCACAACTATACCACTTCCTGGCAACAGGGTCACAACCTTGGTCACGGTTACCAATTAATGTAACACTTTTTGCCGATACCTACACTCGGTAGTGTAACCACGTTTAGTGATCCGGTTCTCAGGGTTTAAAAATGACGTTTTAACCAATGGGTTAACTCTGCGCTGGTCAATGCTGACGCTGGTTCAAGTTGGCTGTTGGTTGCTGGCCGCTACGACCCACACCAACTCACGCTGTTCTTGATCTCAGATGGTCGTAGTCTCGCAGAGCTGGTTCACGTCGTGGTGGGTGCTATATTAAAGATAAAATATCTTCACAACGAAAAATTAAACGTGAGATTCGAGGGGTTAATCTATTGGTTTTGGTGCAACAAAGATTAACCACCCCCGCATCAATCTCTATGACATTGGGAGGAGGAGCCAGGGTCAAAGTCTTGGAATCAGAAAATCTGGTGGCGGCTGACATGGATTTCAGATGCACTCGATGCGGGTTCTCGGCCCAAGTCTCTGGGATCTCCAAAGTCATCTGCTTATATGTTTATATGGACTTCGGCCCAAATTGGCGTGGGGTCGAAGGGTTCTGGAGATTCGGGGATCCCTTAATCCTTAAATTAATCACAATAAAGGTTTTCTTTGTTCCCTATTTCTGCTTTCTTAATTAACTTTCCAAATTTGGAGAATTATACACCTTCCTTGGGAGTAGTCACTGGAATTGTTCCTCCCTTAACTCCAACTTTCTTCACTTCACATCTCGCACCGCTACTCCGCACAGGCGGGGCTAAATTCTATCCCTTCTTCCTTCCTTCTCTGTATTCTAACTCTGCGCACTTCTCAGGGCTGGCATAACTGTCTTTGTGACAAATCTAATTTTTAAAGTGTGTAGGAGAAAGGGTGTGTTTTATTTTCCTCATGAATTTCAATTC
Organism: Acanthosepion esculentum; assembly: GCA_964036315.1. Taxonomy (NCBI): domain Eukaryota; kingdom Metazoa; phylum Mollusca; class Cephalopoda; order Sepiida; family Sepiidae; genus Acanthosepion; species Acanthosepion esculentum. Next base: position 2,007,454 of record CAXIWW010000772.1, read on the forward strand.
GCTGACTTTTTTCCTGGACCCACCTGTCCATCGAAAACACAAACCGGATCACCTTCTCATTTTAATCTTCCAAGCGATAGATAAAAAAAAAATTCCACATTTGTTTTCGCCAATGAAAATTTGTTTGCTTAAATTCTCAACAAAGAGATAATCAGTTTGCCATCATTGGGCCTGTCGCCGTCTTGGCGAAAACATAAACCAAATCACCTTCCGGTTATGACGGATCGATTTTCATAATCCTAGCCTTCTCAGCGGGTTTATTCTGTTTTCATTTCTCAATTCGAAAATGTAATTCCTGTCTGCTTTTCTTTTCGCCAATGACATGTGTTTTCTAATTTCCCAAAAAAGAGATAAAGCCATTTCCCAATTTTCTTTACCTGCATGTCAGATTTTCGATAGATAAAAAAGGTAAACTCTCGGTACATCGTTCCAATTCGTTGGGATGAAGCAAGCCAGATGGCCCTTTTTCCACATTATCTGTGAAAATGTCTTCCATACTCTCTATCTTGTATTTTATATTTCGCTTTAGGTTTAACCTTTTTTTTTTACTAGAATTAATATTTAACCACCTCACAACCTCAGTGTCACAACATCCATAAAGTAAAGATGTCTCTTTTTGGTGAGTTTTATTCCTTTGCACAGGGATACGGTCGGCATATTTTTGTCTCCAACACACAGGGCGGTGAATATTAATTATTACAAAATTCTTTGAAGCGTTAAGCATAAAAATAATTCTTTTAAAAATTTTTTTCAGAAGTATTCGCCTTACTGGATGTTAGATCGACTATATTGAATCTAAAATAAAAAAGACATTGGAATAGTACTCGAATCACACCAAATAGAACTTCTTTTTGTTATCAGTTTTTGGTCGAACCGAAACCTTTCCACCATTTTAACGTGTGTTGTTTTGGCAGACATTATAACAAAGGAAGAAGAAAGTTATCTGTGAAAAGAAAATTCTTGGCAAAGTCAGTAATGGTAAAACAAACTCTAAGAACTGATGCTGTTTTGGCAAACAACTGCAGAAGAAATCGAATCCCCAATACCATAGTTGGAACAAACATTTGTTTCTAACCGGATTGTAAAACTGATTCTTTTTACATATTCTAGTTTTTAATCTTGTAGTTTCGATTTCAAAAGTATTGCTTTTTCTTAAGGGAATTGTAGTTACTAAGTATTATATTACTTCAGAACCACCTTCATGTGTTTATCATGAAATATTGGTACCTGCTTTACTTTTAACCTTTAAAAATCGATCATCCTCAAATGACATTATCAGTTGATGATTTAATCTTGGTAAACATGAAAAAAACATGTCCGCATTAAGTCGTAGTGTTAAAAGGACGGTTTTTCACATGACACCGCTTCTTTTTTTCTTTTTCGTTTTTCTTTTTTTAACTACTTTCACTTTTCGGCAATGTTTATTCTTTTGAAAAGCGATTATTAGAATTGAGAAAAAAACTAAACATATGATGAAAATGAATTTATACATTTTTGTTTGTTCTTGAGAATTTACAACAAAAATATTAAACACTATTTATTAGATTGTTTATTTACAAGAATAATTTTATATTTACTACTTCCTAAAAGCTAATATAGTTAAATAAAACTCTTGAAATGCAATATTTATCATTTGCCAATTTATAAAAACAATATTTTAACCATAAATTTATAAACCTTTACTAAATTATTAAAATATGTGAACTAACTCTAAGGAAATCCTTAATATTTTCTAACGCTCGAATCGATTGGCAATTAGCCGATGTTTCGCCAACCATTTCAATAAAAAATACAATAAATAATTAAACAGCGTTTAGAATCGTAATTCTACACTTCTGTACAAACACCATCTAAAAGTGAATCACTACGAGATTTTATTAAAATCTGTACAAAAGCCATCTAAAAGTGGACCAGAGCGATATTCTCGTACAAAACCAGCTCCACGCATATTTTTCAAGAATTCACTTGCTGATTGGTTTGTAAACAAGTCAAATCCACGTCACTTTATCATCTGAAGTTTTTAAAGTTACCTTTTTAGCATAACCCAAACCTTCAGATATCACTCGCTCATCAGCATTTATTACACAGCAGATAATTGCTTATCACTTCAAGTCCTCAATCACAGAACATTATTTCTCTTCTGAATTTGCTCCAACAATTCAAGGTTATTTGTTGACAAAAATCGGCCAGAGGAAGATAAATTTTCCCACAACTAAATTTATTCCAAACTACACTGAAAATTTACATTGCACAAAACTGTTTAAATTCAACGTAAACAGATTAATACTTTCACTGAATGTGAAAATTTCATTACAACTTCAACGTACAATCTTTCACTTAAACTCACAAACTACATTCCAAACATCTCAGAGTTTATACAAAGATTTAAATAAACAAACACCACACAGATTTCATTTACAAATCTCAATTGACTCGAGCATAAATCGTATTTTCTTTTGCTATATAAATGAAAATTTGTTTGTTGTTATATAATATTGTTTTGTGTTATTTCTCATTTTGTTCATTGCTCTGTAATTCGTTGAAGAAGTAATTAAATGTGTTGCAGATTTACGTTACTTTGAACACGCAACCGAATACACTCTACAAATTGTAGCTAATCGCGATGTGCCTCTACAGATGGTAACCTGAACATTGCATTGAATAATAATCCTCTACAAGTGTAAACAAACAATCTAATGAATAAATAGTGTTAATTTTTTTTTGTTAACTCAAAAACAAAGAAAATGAACAAATTCACTTCCATATGTTTAGATTTTATTAAAATTGTTAGCATCGCTTTTTAAAATAATGAACATTGTCGAGGAGTGAAAGTAGTTAAAATAATAGCGGTGTCCAGGGAAAAAACTGTCCTTTTGACATACCATTTCTTTGCGGTTGCCGAAAATAAATAATGCTGAAATATACACTAAATACCGTTTAAGTTAAGACTTCCTTCTTGTGAGTCCATACAAAATGAACTTTACTATCTTTGAAAAATATCCATATGTCAATGAAGAGGGGGGCGGTCAATTTTCAATAGCCTATCACCTTTACAATGAAAGCTTGAAATTGTTCAGTCCAATCGAAATCACCGACTAATAGCCAAGCAGGCATTACATGCATTAAAATGGACCATCGAAGAAAGAAACAGCAAAACTATTGAAATCATTATTAACATACGGACTGCCATCCTCTTCTTTGTTGTTGTTATTACAAGGTTTCGGTCGTTGTACTCCCCGGCCTTCATCAGGTAAATGTCGATTGTTTTTGTCCAACTGTTCATGCCTTTGGACATCTCGCTTTGTTCTGGTTTAGTACTACTCAGTTATTGTTCGCCCCGATTCCATAATTCCAGGGATTAAACTCGCGATTACTATGCCACCAAATTCACAAACCAACGCTTTAATCCACTAGGCTATTGCCGGATTTGTTTTTTACAGCTTATCAACCTTTTGCAGCTTTTTTTTTAAAGCTAGAATATATTTTTAGTTCGTCAGAATGTTTATGGAGATAAATTTAGTGTTACAAGTCCTACTAATTACTCTATAGCTGTGCGTGAGGTGATACAAGTCCTACTCGTTAACCCATACCTCGGGGAGAAGAGGTGGATTCTTACTTTTCTCAGGGTTATTTGCTCGTAAGTGAATATAACGAACTCGACTGAAATTAGAACACGGCTCTCGGATTTTCAATTCTGTGCCGTTATGCATTACATCACCTGTACATCCAAGCTTACAGCACCTGGTCTTCCCAAAGCGATCACCTATCTAGGTACTGAACAGGATCGCCGTTGCTTAACTTCGGTAATCATACGAGAGTCGATACTTCAACGTGATATTGCCGTAAGCCTAGAGAATTCTGTGGAGAACTTGGAGCCTAAAACTTAACCTGCCTGCTGATGGGTGCCCCTGCTGCTTAGCATGGCTGATTGCACTCGCTGAAGGTTCTCTTTTGTTAAAGCTGCTACCGCTGTTGAAGTTCTGATGTCATTTGTATTTGAAATTAAATACTGAAATCCATTAAATATTACTCGTTCTCATTCAACTCGAATCCTTAAAGAGGAAACAAAACTGTAACTAAAGAAATCGTTCGAAATAACGCCTTAGTCATAAAGAATTCACTTTTTTGCTTTTAGAAGAAATGTGTCCGGATCCACGCGAAAGTAATTCAGTTCATTTTTAAAACGAAATAAATGTTTGATTCTGATATATTTGAAATCATACAACAAATCACTAAGCTTCCCCCCCCCCCATTTGTCTTAAAAACATCATGGAATTCCTGTAAATACATTATCAGCTGAGATATGAGGAAAAATATAGTAAAAAATAACTAGAAACGATTTACAGATTTCCTCAGATTGTTTCTGTTGCTTCCAAATTAACACCAAATACAAATGAAATTTTATATTATTCACTAACCTTCGCGCTACAATATTATATCTACCAACCATTTTCTCCTATACTATGATATCTACTGTTCATCTTCTCCAATGGTACGATATATACTATGATATCTACTATTCATCTTCTCCTATACTATGATATCTACTGTTCATCTTCTCCTATACTATGATATCTACTGTTCATCTTCTCCTATACTATGATATCTACTGTTCATCTTCTCCAATGGTATGATATATACTATGATATCTACTGTTCATCTTCTCCAATGGTATGATATATACTATGATATCTACTGTTCATCTTCTCCAATGGTATGATATATACTATGATATCTACTGTTCATCTTCTCCAATGGTATGATATATACTATGATATCTACTGTTCATCTTCTCCAATGGTATGATATATACTATGATATCTACTGTTCATCTTCTCCAATGGTACGATATATACTATGATATCTACTATTCATCTTCTCCTATACTATGATATCTACTGTTCATCTTCTCCTATACTATGATATCTACTGTTCATCTTCTCCTATGGTATGATATATACTATGATATCTACTATTCATCTTCTTCTATACTATGATATCTACTATTCATCTTCTTCTATACTATGATATCTACTGTTCATCTTCTCCTATGGTATGATATCTACTGTTCATCTTCTCCTATGGTATGATATTTACCAACTGTTGGAAGTATAAAATATGTTAGGTTTAGGGTTAAAGTCAGTGGACAATGAAAAGGTTATGAATTAAAAATCATTAACAATTTTTTATACAAAAAAATAAATTATCAAATAGTGATTGTAATGTTTGTAAACTGATTTGAAGTCATTTAAAAAAACGCTAAACCGGTCATCGTTTCTCGTAAGCGTTTCCCTTCAGTAATGAGTGCATCGTCGTTTGCATTAAGTCGCAAATGCCTCGGTAGATAGCATACGCTATAGTAGCGCCCAAATCTTACTTGTCTAAAAGAATCAGTAAGAATGCTTATTGGTAATCCTTATTATTACTGTTGTAAAATGAAACAGTTAAATTTTAGTGAGCAGGAATTTTCCCCGGTTGCGTGTGTGTATTCGGCTGTGTGTATAGAGTGGAATAAAGAAACCCAAAGCTTGAAATAACTGCTTTACCGCTTTTATTTGTGGTTGAAAAAGAGTGCAATATAGTGTTATGTTTTGCAGGAAAAAAGTTTGGTTTCCCAGTTAACAAAGTTCTTCCCTTGAAAAGATGTTTTGTAGAGAGATTTCTCCGCTTGTTCCCACGAGAAATCTGAGTGTAAAACTGCTAGGGCAGTTACGTGTCTTCTGCAGCAAGGATCGTGTATAGTTTTTTTTTTTTTCTTTGGTTAGGCGTCACGAAGGGTGATTTCTCCGCTTCTTCCCACAAGAAATCTGTAGCCAAGCTGCCAGGACATGACACGTGTCTTCTGCAGCAAGGGTTGCGAGTAGTCTTTTTGAGCTGGGCCTTGAAGATAGAGGCCGCTGAAAAGGAAGAGTGGAAAAGAGAGACCGATTAGGGCTCGGTCAGCGTTTTTATGACTCTTTATTTTTAAGCTTTTCACCACTAGCACGCAAGGGGCTACAGAGAATGGGAGCGAGAGTAAAGAGGCGTAATAGAGGAAAGGATGAAGAGAAGCACGGGGACTAGATCAAGGCATCTGGAGATGTCGATTGACATTGCATTTGAATATTTGGAGATTATAGCTATCAGGAAAGCAAGTAAGAGGAAGGGAGTTCCACAGACGGGAAGTGCTATTGGAGTAGAATTCTGCGACTTCCGGTTGTCTCCTGCTAATTACTTCCATTATTGCTACTGCTGAATTGAGCAAAGTAAAGAAGCCCTCACATGCCAGAATAGCCAACAAGCGAGATAGTTTCTATATATCCTCTGTCAGACATCCCAGTAAATAAGTTGGCATAGTTTTTTTTTTCCTTTGATTCTTTCATTTGTCGCTCTTTTTCAATAGAAAATCATTAATCTTTGAAGTGTTGAAATAGCGACATGTAACCGCACGTTCTATTTTAATAGTTTCCTTTCTCGCGTCACTCACCTGTGGAACTCTCTTCCGGTTTCTTGCTCCTATGACACTTAAGATCTTCAAAAGTTTAAATGCAACCTCCATCGCGATCTTCTGTCTTCCTGAATCCTGATCTTTCATTGTCCTTTCTCCTCACTACAGTTATCTCATTCTCCTTCATTCCCAGGAAATCGGAGAGCCAAGTTCAGATTGGCAACCGGTCTTCCGCAGAATGAAAGGGCAACCTACCGCAGGAAAATCTTCTGCCTAGTCAGTCATGAATTGAAAGATGTGATCGTCCAAATGTGTATCACGTATGTCACTTAACTGATTGACTGAACACCTTAGGGGCATTATCGCCTTGCTTGGAATGAAATGATTAAAAACATGGACACAGTGTCTGTCGTCATTGATTCAGTGTTAATTAATGCAGCAATTAATGACATCATCAAAAGAGGTTTGGATGCAGCTGGGTTCACTTCCCAAATTGAACCCGTAGGCCTCGACCGTGGTGATGGAAAGCGGCCGTATCCTCTCTCCTGTCGTCGTAGTGCCGGCCGCTTTCCACGGCATGCAGTAATAAACGACATCATCAAAAGAGGTTTGGATGCAGCTGGGTTCCCTTACCAAATCGAACCCGTAGGCCTCGACCATGGTGATGAAAAGCAGCCGGATGGCATTACCATCTTCCCTTTTAAAATGTGTAAGTCGTTGATTTGGGATGTGACCTGTGCAGATACATTTTCGGCCGGTAATTTGATCAGGTCCGCGGTTGAGCCGGAGTCCGTCGCCCGAGACGCAGAGATGGAAAAAATAGTTAAATATTCTTCTCTTGCTGATAGATTTTTTTTTATTCCTGTGGCAGTGAAGACTTCAGGGGTTATTGGCCCTCGTTCGATGGCGTTCCTTCGGAGAATTGGCGCGATTGCGTCTCGATTATTAGACGAGCCTCACAAAACGGAGTGGCTCTTGCAGCGTGTCTCACTGGCGACGGTTCGAGGTAATGCTTTCTCCATCATAGTGGCTGGCAGAGGATAGAAAAAATTGTTTATAGTTACGTTGTTCTGGAATTGTCATCAATAGTCGACTGAACTTGCTTTGTTTCAATGATATACGCCTAGGTGATCATATCTCTTTCCTGCAGTACGTTGCCGTTTCTTTCTGCAGTAGACTAATTGCCAGCCAAGATAATAGGGCCCAGTCTCCCCTCTTCAATCCATAGCTGGAGGGAGTAAGGATGGATTCATACCTTTTCCATCGGTATTTGCGCGTAAGTGATCGCAAAACCCCGACTAGAATTTGAACTCGGCTCTCCAATTTACCGTTCCGGGCCCATAATCTATTCTACGACTCACTACTATGAGAAATATTGATTGGTGGGAATGCAGACATAGCTCTACAAATCAAGAACGAAAGATTCGTTAACGTTATTTGTAACATTTGCGTGTTACTTGCAAAGTGTTGCATAATCGTCTCTTGAATATCGCATTTTAATGTGAATTCAAGAAGGAAAAATAGTTTTATTACATTTATAAATTTACTAAAACATTATAATATGGATTGTATCAATTAGAAATACTTACATCTGTATTTAACATCACGAGGTACTTATTAGCCTACCGCGATCCATGACGCAAGCATACTAGCCTGCTTACCAGTGCCGATACACTACTTGGTTTAAAGTTAGCTTTTTGTAACTGTTGTATAAGACAACCCCTTATTTTTTTTGGGGGGGGGCGATTTTTAGGGTTTAAAAGTCGCCTTACACGTGAAAATATACGGTAAATAGCAAAATGTTATTTAAGAATATTTTACTCTGGACTATTATATAATAATTTGTTTATTTGTTTTCAGTGTGTCATTACTCATTTTTGTGAATAAGTAGTTCACTCTGAAAGAGCTAAAAAAAAAATTAGATGAATGATAAACTCAGGTAAATGATTTAGTTTATGTCACGGGTACAAGCGTTCGTCTTCTGACGTCAGCTAACGTGGCGTTTTTCCAAAATAACTTACACTTGTAAGTTGTTTTTTTTTTTTTTTTTCAACCTATAAACATGTTGTTTTTTTTCCAACGTAATAATTTGATTTTTAGCACATCATACCGAACACACACACACACACACACACACACACACACACACACACACACACACACACATGAATACTCGTATAGTCAATCAGATGTGTCCAGAGCTGATAGATTTGATTACTTAAAAAAAAATAATAATAATGCTATTAAATTTTGAACTCGCTACTTGTAACATATCCTTTTAAAAATCTGGGCTAGTTTCTGTTTGAATTTCTGAGATGAGGAAGAGTTATCATTACTTACATTCAGACTAATGTCCTCATCTTTATTGTTACAACGTTTCTATCGTTGTATATCCTGGCCTTCTTCAGGTCTCTGGTAACATCCAGGGAATATTTAAATCTAAAAGATAGATTGTCTTCATTCCACTGTCTCTGTCAGGAGAGATCGCCTCTTGAGTATTGCTCAGTTATAGTTCGGCTTACTTCAGGATTATTCCATAGGACAAAAGCCTAGTGTATTAAAGCGTTGCGTATTTGTAAGTTCAATCCTTGGAACGAGTAGTACAGACTTAGACGCAGTGGAAACAAGCTGAGCAATAATTAAGTAACTGTAAAAGAATTTCTTCATTTCTGGGAGGAAGAGTTATCATTATTTATTTATTTATAAATGGTGCGGCAGAAATGCCTCCCACATTTTAAAGGCTGACAAAAAGACAAAAGTAACTGTTATTAAAAAAGATTATTTTTTTGATATTTAAATAAAAGGCAACAGTTTTCATTCATTTGATTTTGAAAATGACACTCTCCAAATTTGCCATACACTGTTGGAGGCGAGATTTCTAGACGTCTAAAAAGTTCGGGCAATTTGAGGTCTTCCACGTGGCTTTCATTTAAGCGCTTAACTTGTGGTCCGGAATTTTTTTCCAACCTATATTATTATCGATTTTTCTTTTATTATCCGGAACAGCATCATTCCGACTTAACATGAAATGAGCACGAAAATGTTGCAATTACAGATTAACAAGTGTTAAACGTTTTAACAGCAAACGCACGTTATACACTGGTCCAAGCCATGAAGGTAACTGATGGTATCTGAAAAGAAATGGTAAGATTTTAGCTAGATGGACACCTTTTTGCTACTTTTTTAAATTCCCTAGCATCACGCAGATGACAGTTCAAAATGTAGGAAGTATTTTGCCACACTTTGTATTATTTATATTCGACTAATATCCCTTTTTTTGTATGACAACGTTTCGGCTGTTGTGCTCTTCGGTTTTCTCCAGGTCTCTGTCGACGAGATATCCATAGACATGAATATTGGAAAGAGAACAACATTCAATTAAATGTGACAGTGGGTGATTGCTACGTAAGCGCGATACGGCCATGTTTAATTTCTACCTCACAATAAATGGATACATATTTGTTTCTGTATCAACAAGACTGCTACTATCTACTCACCGGTAACATACCATTATAACCTCTACTAAAGCAAAGACAAAACTACAGTGGATATCAATATTATCCAGTGGCTACCACTAAGTCTTTAGCAAACTTTCCCACCGCTATGGCGTAGCTTCTTTGCACCTTTTTCTGTAAATACTTTCATGATGAACTTTTCTCTTTGGTATTCATTAGGGTTTCATTTTTAAAAGTTATTTTTATTCCGCTCGCTCCCCAACGCTGCCATAGATTTAATAAAGGGTCCGGTTCGATATTCCCTGAATGTTAATTGGATCGGTAGACGCCTGAAGAAGGCTAATGAGAAGAAATGCAATTCAAATTGTAGTAGCGTTGGTCTTCCAAATGTAACCCAACCTGTTAAACGTGATGTGGGGCTGCATTTCTACGCTTCTTAGTTATTGGGAACTTTGAAAATCTTGTGTTTTTTCGTGTGTTCCGTTCTCTTGTGTTGTTATCGTAATTGTCTAATGTGTTGAAAGATTCGTTTCAGAAGAACATTTTATATTTAAAACTAATGTTTATTCAACAAAAACAAAAAAACAAAACCTTTAATGTTCAAAGAAAATAACATTCAGGAGTTTTACCGAGAAACAAATGTTACATCATAGTTTTCCATAATATTCAGTTGTTCTCTCGAAGGTTGCTGGGGAAAACCGCAGTTTTATCTCGTGCCATAGGTCTGTCTGCATAAGTAGCTACTTGTAAAAAAGAAAGGTACAGACACACTTGATATAAATAGATATAAATCGATTCAAATATATCTCTGTGTCGAGAGTGAAATTGGTAAAATTGACAACAAAAAAATATTATACTATTTACATTATTCAGACTATTGTCCTCATCCCTTTCACCATATTTATTACAACGTTTTGGCCGTTGTACGCTCCGGCCTTCTTCAGGTGGTTGGAATGTCGAACTGAACCCTTTATTTCGCTAGACTGTTCTAGTTCCATGTGCCATGTTTAATAGATGTCAGTTATCAGTTATGTCCTGTTAATTCCCCTCTCCAAGTTCTCCACTGCCTTAACCGGGTTTTGAACTTGCACTCTTTGGGTCCTGTCACTGGACCTAACCAATGCCTTTATCCACTATGTCATGTGTCCTCAAGGACATGTAACCAGAAGAGGAGAATGAAGTTTTTGTATAGATCCTACAAAAACAGCTTAGCTGGCCATGTGGTAGATCCCCTAAAAGATGGAAAGACTAAATCAGAGAGGACATTGAAATGCCATTTCTTGAAAGGATTGCCTTGGAATGGAAGACATGTCAAAGTTGCCTCTTGCGAATTATACGCAAGTTTTCATACCTAATTAATAATTCCGAAATCGTTTTTCGTTTCTGACATAATTACTTTGATTAGAAAAAGAAGGCTAAACTGGTTTGGTCATGTCATCGGAAAAAGATGATGAAGCCTTGTGTATCGACCCTAGAGAGACAACTTACCTGGCAAAATACCCTATTGTAGCACACGTAAGAGATGGAAAGACCAAATCAAAGACGACACCGGAATAACACTTCTGACAATTGAATAGATTTGCCCTGGACAGAAAGAAATGGTAAAGTCGTGGACAAGAAGTGTACAAGGATCTTTTTGCAGATTGCAACTAAGGATAAGGAAGTAGCAGAAGAAAAAGAAACTCCAAATTAAAATTTACTAATGTTGGTCTTTGAAATCTAACTCAACCTGGTAACCCTCAAGTGTGAATGCGTGTTCATGTTTCTTAGTTACTGTAATTGTGTATAAAACGGTGCTTCACGCGATTCGTTTCTCTAAAGCTGTAGTAATTGTCTCTGATGTTTGCATTATGAAACAAACTCTAGTTTCCGTTTGATGTCATTGGGGTGTCATGTTTCTAAAGAAGCATTTTTTTAATTTTAATTGGTATTGAGAAAAATGTGTATCTTGTTTAAGGATTTCTATTTGCACATGTGGTGCGTCTATATCACTTTGACCAGCGTTTCTCAACCGGTGCGCACGGACGCACTAATGCAGCCCGAAAGGTGAGCCCCAGATTAACAGAAGAATAGTTCATTATTTTTATATTTAATTTTTTTTTTTAATGTTAGATATGGAAGCCATGTGCTTGGCGTCTCTAAGTCAAGGTTTTGTCATTTGATATTTTAAACAGGATGCTAAATTCCTTAATCTTTTAAGGAGGAGTGGATAATCCTTTTCCTTTTGCCTTCCTCGAGGGATTGAAATTAAAAACAAAAAATAGGCTATTCATAAATCTTGTCAACTGAAAACTGTACTACTAATCTTCTCTGGAAATGAATCAAAATTTCATATTTTCAAATTTGTGACTAACTTTTCCTTAGTACGCTCCCTACAAGTGCGCCCTGACGTGAAAAAAAAGTTTGAGAAATACTGACTTAGACAACTGACTGTAATGGAGATAGGTGTGTAAGAAATCTAGTAGCAACAATTGTTAACTGTCGCCTTAAAGATATCGAAAGCAATGATTAAAAACAAACTTTCTTTCCTTTTTCATTCGCCTTATGTGGAGGGTCATCGACCCTCACGAAAAGCGGTCCTTTATAGTAGGTCATGTAAGTAGTACATTTTCTTGTTTCAGAAATGTAGACACTGCTGATATCTCTGTAACTCTGCTGATATTGAAAGACGTACCTTTTCTGCAGACAAACGTTTATTATTTTATTGATATTTTATGGAATAAATATTCCATAAAATTTTAGCCGGCATTGTATTTTGCTTTTGTTCAGCCAGGTTTTTTTTCTTTCTTTTTTTTTCTTTTTTCTTTTTCTTTTCTCTTTTTCTTTCTTTTTTCTTTCTTTTTTCTTTCTTTTTTCTTTCTTTTTTCTTTCTTTTTTCTTTCTTTTTTCTTTCTTTTTTCTCCTTTTTCTTTCTTTTTTCTCCTTTTTCTTTCTTTTTTTCTTTTTCTTCCTTTCTTTTTTCTTTCTTTTTCTTTTTTCTTTCTTTTTCTTTCTTTTTCTTTCTTTTTCTTTTTCTTCTTTCTTTCTTTTTTCTTTCTTTTTTCTTTCTTTTTTCTTTCTTTTTTCTTTCTTTCTTTTTTCTTTCTTTTTTCTTTCTTTTTTCTTTCTTTCTTTTTTCTTTCTTTTTTCTTTCTTTTTTCTTTCTTTTTTCTTTCTTTTTTCTTTCTTTTTTCTTTCTTTTTTCTTTCTTTTTTCTTTCTTTTTTCTTTTTTCTCTTTTTCTTTTTTTCTTTCTTTTTTTTCTTTTCTTTTTCTTTTTTCTTTCTTTTTCTTTTTCTTTTTTTCTTTCTCTTTTTTCTTTTTTCTTTCTCTTTTTTCTTTTTTCTTTCTCTTTTTTCTTTTTTCTTTCTCTTTTTCTTTTAATTAAAGCATGGGTGGGGAATCTCCTCAGTACATATATATACCACTTCACAAAATTTATGGGCTTTTTATTATTAGATTACATTCGCAAAATCACGGGAACGTAGGCCCAGAATATATTAATAGTTGTATACAAGTTTATATAATATATATATATAAGTGAACATAGAAGTCAACACTTAGAGGCGACAGTCTGTTTCATGCTAGACGCAATCGTCAGGCCACGTGACAATTGCGTCTAGCATGAAACACTGTCGCCTCTAAATGTTGACTTCTATATTTACACACGCTCTATCTCTGATATTGAGCACTTCATTCCATAAATATAGCACACCGTAAGACTATATTTCTTCATATATATATATATATATATATATATATATATATATATATATATATAACTGCCCTTTTAGATGTATACATGAATACAAGTTTTATATTTGTAATTTCATAGAAATATCAATGAATTATGCAGTAAGAAAATTTGAATAAGCATGATTTTTCGGACAGTAAATTATTCTTATAAATAAATGTTTAATATTTTTGTCAATTCTGAAGAATAACGAAAATGTATAAATCCACTTTCATATGTTTGGGTTTATTAAAATTCTAATCATCACTTTTTAAAAACAATAAACATTGTCGAGGTAGTCAAAAGTATATGCAATAATAGTGGTGTCAAGGGAATAACCGTCCTTTTGACAAACCATTCTTTTGGCGGGCTCTAAGATTAAACATTAGCGATAAGGTTTTTTTTTATCCTAAAAAAAATAATGTTTTGACAGTTGTTACGAAAAGTTGATTTAAGTTTTATTGGACTTTACAATATACACAATCAGAACAAAGATAATCGTCCAAACATCTTGATCAAAGACCATAAAGACAGAATGTGCTTTCTTATTGAGATGGCAATTCCTGCAGACTGTACTTTGTACAATAGTTCTAGTTGTGATTGGGGTTTGGAAAATGTTCTTATAGACTCGTTGAAGTGATTCCTCGTATCTCATGTCTTAAAGGAATACAAAAAAATGTTCTCCCAAGTACACAACACGCCTTACGAAGGGTGTTACTATGTAAAATGTGTGTGCTCTTAAGTTATTTTATTTTTATATTTTTTACGTAAATGCTCAGTAGAAAATGTCATGATGCCATTTCTGAACTCAGGTTTCTGTGTAGGACCCGGAAGGAAAATAAGTATACAACAGAAAACGACGACTATTATTATTATTATTTGATATCTTCCCTGGCACTTAAATGTTTCAGCTGGGTGATGATGATCATATCTCCTACGCGTAGTTTAGAAACACAACAGTTTCTTCAGTGCATGAGCTGTTCGCAGCAGTGCTGCTGCCTGCTAACTTTCAATGATGTTAGGTATCCCTAAAGTGTCCTTCGAGACAGAAAGATTTCAACCACAAAAAGAAAAACGTCAGCTGCTGCTTGGCGTATTTCTCTGATTCACCCTGCCATGTCTTTTTGCATCTCTATTTTTGCCTTCCTTCGCCATCACGGCGTTCTTATTTCAAAAGGTACCGCAACATACATCGCTGCCCCTGTGGTACAAATGTGTGATATCAGGGCGCAGTTGATCTCCAAACGCTTGTTAATCAAGATGGTTGTTTCTCCACATAAACTTCACTTGTTCATTCTAGATTAATGATTTTTTTTTTCTCAAGCAGGTCTTATACTGTAATTTAACGATCAGAAGCAATTCATGCCGAACGGCGCTGGGTCGTAGCATTTCTTCATATCATCTCTAAATCAACAAAACCTTTCTCTGTATCGTGGTTCTTATTAAATATTCACACTTTGAACCACAGTCCCCAATTTTACCCAGACATTTTTAGATCTTGTCCGTCACTGTTCCAAAAGGCAACCACAGCAAAAAATAACTTCTACTTTCTTCAGCCTCCACAAGCGTGTGCTATCTCACGAGTCAAATATTAATACTTTTTCCTCCTCCTCCACTATTCTGACGTACTCTGGTACCGTTTTATCGATCATCCAACACTGTCTTCCTGGCCTTCTTGCTACAATTATCCTATTATAACTGTTCTTGTCCCTACCTGTGTTTGTTCGCACCACCGTTACGCCCTGCCAATACCTTATAAATAATGGATTATTCCATTTTGATCGCGGGAAAAGACATTACTTGGTTTCAGTGAGAAAATGAAAGAAAGAAGGCAAGATAGAAGTGTTTGTCGCCTGGTAATACCTCATAACTAATGAACTATTCTGTTTTGATTGCATAAAAAAAACATATCAGGGGCGTTACTCGGTTTCAGTGAGAAAATGAAAGAAGGAAGGGAAGATAGAAGGCTCTAACGACTGTTTTAGTGAAATGGAAAAAGTTCTCAATTTCAAATCTTTTCATTTGTACCCCCTTACTTCTTAAAAGAACGACCAGCATTCATATTTATGATTGTTATTGCAATATTTTGTTAAAGTCGTTAAGCTCAAATATTTAATGTTGCGATTGGGGAATTTCTATGGATATTTTGTTGCCGTAAAATTCCTCATTAACTTATTTAATCATTAACTGAAGAATTTAGACTCATCAGAAAATTATAATAGGCAATTTTCACGGGTCTTTCTAGTTGTTGTTGTTATTAATTTCGTGTGCTTAAGCCCGATGGCTAACGATTACTGTTGGGGCTTGAGTGACAGCAAAGTTTCCGCAAATATCTAACACCTTTTTCACTATTCTTACCTCTTCCAATTTTCTTTTTTGTTGTGCTTTGATTTTATTCCTAAAACTCGTTAGATTATCCAATTTACTATCTGGCAAACATACGTTGCTTTGATCTTCTCACTTGGGTGGGGTGGTCTATCTGGATATCAAAATCCCGACTAGTTTACTGTTTTGGTTTCCAGAAAAGATTTTGGTTTGTGCTGAAGGCATTTGCTTACATAGGTCAGTGGTTCTCAACCGGGGTTCATGTGAACTCTCTGGTGTCCAAGTAAAATTAGTGGGGTCTACACAAAAATAGCAAATATTTTAAAATGGTTTAAGATTTATTTTACTAATGTTTCATAGAAATTTAGTTGTTAAATACAAGTTTATTTTCAATAAATTAGTTCTACTTCAAAATAGGGCATATACATTTATTATTTTTATAGTAGAATTCCTAAACTTATCTATGAGTAAAAAATAAAATAATTTTTTTTTCATCAAAAGGTTATGGGGGTCCACAAAAAAAGTAAAAGCGATCCTTGGGTAAAAGAAGTTGAAAACCACTGACATATGTGAAGCCAAGTCACTTATTTCTTATATATCACTGTCCTCCATGTTTTATAAATTTCTTTTGGGTCAGCGTCCTGCATTAACTTCCGCTGTGATTTACAATCTCATCGCTTTCTCTCCAGAATAGACATTTGCTGTTTTTCTGTGTTTTGTTTATTTTGACCTTAACTTGAGCTGAGATATTTATAATTATGAGATTCCATTTCGCATTTCAGATGTTCTCTGCGTATATCCATGTCTTGTTGTCTATTTGTTTCTGTTTACTTTTTAAACTTTCTGAAGATATTTTCCTTTCTTTTCTGCGTTCCTCACTTTTCTTGTGTCTGTCGCCAGTTTCTCTTGATCTATTCTTAGGATCAGTTTTCCTATTTTGCAAATCCCATTCTGGCCATCTGAATAATGTAAAGCCATGTGCACAATCATTAATTTCGTTATTCGTTGAATCAGTCATCCTTCTCTTAACCAAATTAGGAAGGATCCTGTATACCCAATTTTTTTCTCTTTTTATTCCATTTTAGTCGGCAGTATAGTCCACAAATTGTGAACTCCGTAATCTTCTCAATGCTTGTATAATATACACCTTGCCAGGTTTACATAACCGGTTTTGAATTCCAAGTTGTCTTCCTTTCACAACCGTGTCTGTGCGAAACTGACTGTAACGAACCTGACTGGAATTCGAACTTATTTCGCCGATTTCTCTTTCTGAGACATTAATCATTACACTACCTATATATCCTCATGGTTGACAATGACCATATCTTAATCCCTTTTATTAAATTTATACTGTTTTGTTTTTAATATCGTTCTTATTCACTTAAGATATTATGAATGCAAGCAAAAAAATTATTAATGTTATCATTATGTTACTAAGAAATTATTATTGTTATCGTTATGTTACTATGAAAACTACCAATAAAACTATGAATAGGACTACAAATGTTACTATGAAAAATACAAATGAAAACTACGTTTCTCATTGGCTAAAAACGATAACCGCCATTTTGAATAAATACTTCGAATAATGGTTAAAGGCAAAATGGAATCCGCCATTCTGGCCTAAAAATTAAACAAATCCTACTTAGGATTGAATAAAAGGATCTCATTTGTGTGGGCACAAATGATGTTACAATCCTTGCAATCATGCGGGAGCTATGCCAGAATGTCAGTCGAGGAATAATCGCTCTAGGCTAGACTCAATGGAGAAAAATCTGATCTCATGGATTTCGTTGTTTCGTTTTGTTTGTTATTTAATGTCGAAATCTAAATATTTTGAACACAATTTTATGGTTTCAACTACAGATAAAATGTATTGTTGGTCATTTTAATATAAATACATATTATTGGTTGGTTGAATTTTGTCTAGCGGCATATCACCCTCTATGGGTTATTTAATGCCGAAATGTAACTATTTTGTAAGTAATTTTATGCTTTCAGCTACAGATATTTTGTACATCATTTTATACTTTCAGGGTAAAGGTGTGTTTTTTAGATATATAGTTTGCAGATCATAAAATGTATTGTTGGTAATTTTACTACAAAAATGTATTCAGACACACACACACACACACACACACACACACATGTGTGTTGCATTGTTGGTCATTTTATTATAAAATTGTACTGCTGATTATTATTTGGGTGTTCACTATTTGTGCGTAGCTGGGACCTTAAAAGGTTGGACCTAGGAACAACGTCAGTTAAGAGGTGGTCCGAGGCTCCTCAAAACTTCCAATCTCCCGATCAGTCCTTGCTGCCGGATGTAGTTTATCGTCATGACCAGGACGTCTAATGTCATGGAAGCCCGAAACTTTGTATAACCCCAGAATAGACATTACTGAGGAAGTATTTTGGTTCGCAATATATGCCTATAAAACGAACAAGTTATCATAATTTTTTGTTTTTACTACGATATTATTGTTCTTTTAAAAGGTTTTACCAAGCTACACCAAGTGTTCATAGTCTAAACAACATTTTGTTATATTTGCCAAGTTTATGTTTATGTAGTGGTCTGGGCTGATTGCTTGCCCTTTAAACAATTGGGATCATAGGGATTAGATTTGATATTTAGAATTTTATATATATTGTGTATTTAGACACAGGAAATTCTCTTTTAGGCATGTCTGATTGAATAAATTACAGACATTATGTCTGCTAATTTTTAACAAAATCCATTAATACTCACTAATAACCTTCCGTGTATTGATGTTAAAGGATGAGAGAAATGTGCTTTAGCTGTTTAAATTTCTTTTATTTTCATTGCCCAAGTCTTTTCGATCTTCTTCCAAGATCAATGTTTTAATGCGCGCATGTCAATGGCATAACATAGAGAAAAGATTCCATAATGGATACTTTTTTCCCGTCAAGCGTTTTGCATTTAAAAGCATAATGAAAAAAAAACATATGGTAATGATAACAACGCACAACTTTGTATAAATACATAAATAAATAGTTTTGTATTACTTGCACCCCTGAAGATGATCTTGGTTAAAAATCTTATGTTCCTTACGTCAAAGGGTCACCATAAAGTAATAGAGGAAATTTTAGCGTCTTTTTGTGGTGAAAAACACACTAATTGGAAATTCTTGCAAAAATCAAATAATTGTCAGATTTTAATGAAACATTATGGACATATTCACAAATTAAATTATTTTAGAAACGTTTCTTTTTTAGAAAATCTTCTTTTTTTTTTAACATCTGTTACCCACACTTACTTTATGAAATTTCGATAAATTCATTATTGTAGGGCTTAAAGTTATATTAGTTATAAGCACAGGTCCTGGGAGAATTTAATGAATTTATTGTTATTTTATTTATTTATTTGTTTTTGTAAAATAGTACCCCAATTATAGAAAATCTTCTCTGGGTCGTAAAATAAAAGGTACACTAAAACTATTATTTAATTAGAAAAGCTTTTAATTGCTTTTATTAATAAAAGGTACACTAAAACTATTATTTAATAAGAAAAGCTTTTAATTGCTTTTATTAATAAAAGGTACAATAAAACTATTATTTAATTAGAAGAGCTTTTAATTGCTTTTATTAATAAGATATATTATGGACATTGTTGTCTTAAAAAAATTTTCCGATGAATAATGAATTTTTACAAGAATTTTTTTCATTCTTTTAAAATACTAATTAGAATAATTTATAAAATTTTAAATCTTTTAAAATTCTGTGTTAATTTGTAGCGGTCACGTGATATTATTATTTTTATTTCCTTTGATATCTGGCGTTTACACATTTCTTTCCAGGTCCCGCCCAGGGACCTAAGGTTAGAAATGGTATCATGACACTTTCCACTGCAAAAAAAATAAAATAAAATAAAAAAATAAAGCCCTTCGTAAAGTGTGGGCTGTACTTGTCAGAATAATTTTTTGTATCTCTTTGAGGCGTGGACTTCCAGGAATCCCCTCAATTAGTCTACTGGAATCTTTTCCAACCAATTCTAGGGCTCCAACTACAACAGCGATTGTTGATGTTCCCATGTGCCACATTTTTTAGATTTCTATTTCAAGGTCCTTGTATTTTGACAGCTTTTTGAATATCTTCAAAGATACATTGCATTATTATTATTATTATTATTATTATTATTATTATTATTAAGTAAAAACTATATTTACTGATGATAAAAGCAAAAGCTTACTACACAGCAACCGAAAAGCAGAAAATAAATGTCCGTAATAGTTGCGATATGTGACTTCCAGACTATGTAGGTGACAGGCATTATCTCACCTGTAATGGTTGTGATAAGCTTTCCATGATTAAAGCAGAAAAAATGAGTCATATGCGACGTCATCGTACCTGAGTACAGATCAATCATGAGATAACATGTACAAGTCAAGTGGTAGTCTGAAAAGGCACGTAAACATTCGCAGAAATACACCAAATGACAACAGAATCTGTGTCTTATGCCTGCCAATTTTGTGTGAGAGGTTTTAAAAGTCTGTCTGGTTTAATTAACTATATCAGTTCGAGTGTTATAATGAAGTTTTGCTATGTTTATACTCTGCGTCGAGGTGACTGCCATCATAATAAATGAACAGTGTGGACAGAGGAATCAACACTACACAGTGACTGTCCGTTTCATGCTTTAATGCGGTCTGAAAATAGCGAGAAACTGCCAGCCCCCATGCTGAGTTGATACTTATGTCCACATTGTCTATATCTATAAAAGCTTTATCTCTGATATTTAGCAATCTTCTTCTATGTGTCGCTTCAGGGCGTGGGTGATCATGGCTCTCCACAACCCTCCATCTCTTGCAGCTTTTAGAAACGTTTACCTTTGTACTACCCCTTCCACTCTCCGTCCTGCCATCCATTCACGTAAGCTCATCAACCAGGTAAACCGCTTTTTGCCTTCAGTAGTGAGTATTGAATTTTCTAAGCCCTCTTTCCTCATTATAAGCCTCAGCTGTTACTTGCTGATTCTGAGTATGTGTTTCCTTAAGACTTACTCATTGCTTACATGCTCTATATCCCTAGTATTCTCAGAAACCTTCTGTAGAATCACATTTCTGTTGCTCTTCGATTCATCTCCGAAGAAATTGTCTAGTTTCCTTCTATATATGAAGATTTATATTACATAACAGTTCAGCATTCCCTATAAATATAGCAAATTTTAAACACTATATATTTTTTATTACTTAAACGTTATTTTTAGTGGGTACGCGTATTAGACAATCCGTTTATTTATTAAACAGTATATTTATTTATTTTCGTCTGCCGGCCTTGAATATTCGAGAAATCCTCCTGGAAAGTGCATAATTTTCTCTAAGATTTTTCAGGCGTCTATTCAAATACGAGTGTCCACTGAAAATAACGTTTAAGTAATGAAAAAATCTGTCGGATTAATAAATAAAAAACCACCCCCTTTACAAACACTAATTATATATATATATATATAAATATATACATACATATATTTAAAGACATTTATGATATGTTTAACGTTCTTTTTATAGATACAAGTATTTAAGTAAATACTCTGTTTATAATAAACAGTATTAAATAACATTTACCGGCCTGAATGTCTGAGAAATTTTCATAGAAAATTTTCGTTCTCCGACAGGAATCGAACCTGTATCCTATACGGAACCGTCATTTCGCGTGACGTGCCTTAACCGTTCGGCCACGAAGAAGCGTCCGGTTAGCAAGGTCGATTTTACTATCTTTAAACTTAAATCTTCCATGAATCTGCTCTTAGCGTATCAAATGTAAACAAATGACGTCATATATTTTTGAATTGGACAATGTCCGACAATTTATTTAAAGACATTTATGATATGTTTAACGTTCTTTATATATATATATATATATATATATATATATATATATATATATATATATATATATCTTATAAATATAAGTAATTATACTCGTCTGGAAAAACCTTAGGTGTTTTGGCTTGCAAATGAACAAACCAATACCCAAGGAAAAATAAGGGATGAACAAAGAAAGAACTAAGAACATGTCATTGAGACGAAAACAATCGTCCAGAATCCAAGCTCAGAGTCCAAAGAAAAAAACCTCAAACACGAGTAAAGTAAAAATAAGTAAGCAAAGTGCTCAATACGCGAAGTAGAGCAAATCGTTAGGGTACGTTGACGATCCGCGTAGGTGAAACCGAGGTAGGTTTGTCTGGCTCTTTAGGTTTACTTCACACATATATATATATATATATACATACATACATATATATATATATATATATATATATATATATATATATATATATATATATATATATATATATATGTGTGTATATATATATATATATATATGTATAATATTATAATTATTATAATAAAAACTGTTTACATCGCTACACAAAATCTTTCATGTTTCGGAACTATAATCGTTCCTTTTCCGGCGATGGTAGATAAACATATAATGGTTCCGAAACATGAAAGTTTTTGCGTAGCGATGCAAAATGTTCTTTCTCTTATTTACAAGATCTGTGTGTGTGTATTATCGAGGAAAATGTATGACAAAGTGGAAAATGTTCTCTTGTGAAGCGTTTCACCCTTTCGGACAAAATTCGTTCTGTCGGTGCGACTACACGC
>CAXIWW010000773.1:0-24206 GCA_964036315.1 Acanthosepion esculentum
CAGGTAATGAAGAAATAATGTATACCCCCGAAACCACCCCACCGACCTTTTTTTTTTTTTTTTTTTTTTTTTTACATGAAGGTTTCCGGGGCACATTAATTGCAAGTGCGTATTACCGAGATGTTTCTACTGAAAAACTGTCCATGCTTTCTGATCCAAAGAAAATGAAATCACAAAATTTTCAAGTGAACCTTTTCAAATCCTTGGAATTATGGACAGCTCTCAAGCGTCATTGTCTCAGTCAAATCAGTCAAATATACGTGCTATTTGAATGCTTTGTCTCGTGCGGAGAAATAATTCAGAAATGACTCTATTTCGTGTTTTCAGTAAAGAATTCAGAGAAAATCCAGACTGACAGAGCAAGGGAAGCGCAAGTGAGCATGTGAGCAATCTTTTTTTTCTTCTTTCCTCCATAATCATACACAGTATCACACATTACTTGGCAATATTTCATAAAAGCTTGGCTGTACTTGTATGCAGTCAAATATTAACATCATAAAGGCACAATGCGACACCAGAAGCCTTCTTAATGTTCTTAAACTGAAGATAACTCAACATTTTATCTAATTCAACAATATATCGCGATATATCTGTAGGCATGCTGTGAAATTGGTGTGTGAAACTAGTGAAGTTAGTGAAAACTATAGGCAAATGACACCAGGCGACAACTTCTACAGCCTTAAAATCTGCTAGTTTCTAAAATGCTGCATACAGTTTTCATTCTCCAAGCAGCGACATACATGTCTGTTGCAGTTAACATTGTTTTGAGTCACTCAAACAGAAATTGAAAGAGAAATTCAAGGAAAAGTTACGTTGAAGAAACACACACTTCTACCCAAATATCGTCTTTGTGTATAGACATTGTTTTGATGCTCTCTCTTAGGGCCGCGCTCCGTTTGATATATAATGTAATTGGGTCAATACGCTCATACCATAATTCTGTTTCACAGAGGTAAGGTAACGACGTCGATTTCTACGATGGCAGATACAGCAGCTCCAGCACCGGCGGCGACGCCCAAAGCAGCGAAGAAGAAGACAGCAGCGAAGCCCAAGAAGCCCACGAGTCATCCTAAATACTGCGACATGATCCAGGCCGCTGTCAGCAACTTGAAGGAAAGAGGAGGTTCATCCAGACAGGCTATTCTGAAGTACATCTGCGCCAACTACAAAGTCGGCGACGACAAGCAGGCCAACAGCCACTTGAAGCTGGCACTCAGAGCTGGTGTGAAAAATGGTTCGCTGAAGCAGTCCAAGGGAACTGGCGCCTCTGGCTCTTTCAAACTCGGAGAAGCTAAGAAGAAGCCCGCCAAGAAAGCCACCAAGCCCAAGGCTGCTAAACCCAAGAAGGCCAAGTCTCCAAAGAAGGCAAAGAAACCAGCAGCAAAGAAACCAGCTGCAAAGAAGCCAGCAGCGAAGAAAGCCGCGAAACCAAAGAAAGCGAAAACACCAAAGAAGACTGCAAAAAAGGCAACGAAGTCTCCTAAGAAGGCAAAGGCAGCCGCCAAGCCAAAGAAGGCTAAGACACCAAAGAAGAAGGCCGCAGCAAAGAAGTAAATCTGCTGTCTTTTTTTTTTTCTTCATAAAAAGGTCCTTTTCAGGACCATTCATATTTTTACGAAAGGAGCCTATATCATGTTATCCCCACGCACGCAACAACCCACATACCCCCCCCCCACCCCACCCACGCACGCACGCACCCACCCACCCACCCACCTATCTATCTATGCCAGTGTGTTTCTTTCCTTCCTTCCTTCCTTCCTTCCTTCCTTCCTTCCTTCCTTCCTTCCTTCCTTCCTTCCTTCCTTCCTTCCTTCCTTCCTTCCTTCCTTCCTTCTTTCTTTCTTTCTTTCTTTCTTTCTTTCTTTCTTTCTTTTTTTTCTTTCTTGGTGTCCGAGGGAAGGATTTGTAACTTCATCAATCGCAGCCCATTGTGTTTTCATTGAATCCTGCGAGTCGTGTAATATATGCAAACTCTCAGGACCAAATTCTTACAACTAACCGTGACCGGTGAATAACAATAACAATGCCAATAATAAGAGCAATGCATTTAAACTCTTAATTTTTTTTTTTTTTTTTTTTTTTTTTTTTTACTGTTATCATTATTCATCAACAACAGCAGTTGGTACTAATTTTTACTTCTTCTACTACTAGCACTTTCTTGTTGTTGTTCTTGTTATTGTTGTTGTTGTTGTTCTTGTTGCTGTTGTTTTTGTTGTTGTCTTTCTTGTTGTTGTTGTTATTGTTACTACTACTGCTGCTGCTGCTGCTGCTACTGCTACTACTACTACTACTACTACTACTACTACTACTACTACTACTACTACTACTACTACTACTACTACTACTACTACTACTACTACTGCTGCTACTGCTGGTACAACTGCTACTGCTTCTTCTACTGATCACAGAATGGCTACTCATATACTTAATTTAGAATAAAAACAAATTCATCACTATCACCATCATCATTATAATAATTATCATCATTATTATCAACAGTAACATCAACATCATCATTATTATCAACAGTACAACCTTTTCCTCGAGCTTGAAGCATAAAACGGATTGAAATCGCTGCTGTATCCACCAATCAGCAGTCTTCTGTAATAGCCAATCGATAACGCTCGCTATTTAGCCAATGGGATTCGTCTTCCTGTCAGGTACCTGATGTGTGTTAAAAGTGGGTCAACAAATACGCTATCATTCTTCGTCTTGATCTTCACCGAGAAAGACAGCGTTCAGAAATGGCTCGTACAAAGCAGACTGCTCGTAAATCCACCGGAGGCAAGGCTCCCAGAAAGCAGCTCGCCACCAAGGCAGCAAGAAAGAGTGCACCAGCAACAGGAGGAGTCAAGAAGCCACACAGATACAGGCCAGGAACCGTTGCTCTGAGAGAAATCCGTCGGTACCAGAAGAGCACTGAACTCCTCATCAGGAAACTGCCCTTCCAGCGATTGGTGCGTGAAATCGCTCAGGACTTCAAGACCGATCTCCGATTCCAGAGCTCTGCCGTCATGGCTCTACAGGAGGCTAGCGAAGCTTACTTAGTTGGTCTCTTCGAGGACACCAACTTGTGTGCCATCCACGCTAAGCGTGTCACCATCATGCCAAAGGACATACAGTTGGCTCGCAGAATCCGTGGCGAACGTGCTTAAGTCTGTGACTTCCTTCACATAACTATAACGGCCCTTTTTAGGGCCACACAAATTTTCACGAAAGAAAGCAATCATAATGTGTTATTTATGTTTTATGAACCACAAAAAGACTTGCATTAGGAGACTACGTAGGTCATCATTTCATATCAGTGTGTGTGTGTTTCCATCTATTGGAGTGTAACATTACAGATATCTGCATCTCTAAGTATCAGATAATTCTCACCACTTACAGCTGTTTATTTTCTCCCAAACTCTACCCATGTTCAAACTAAAGCCCCTAATCCCCGCTCCCCCCTCCTCCCTACAGTTGATAAGACATTAACGCTGACATAAACTGCAGCCGGCTGCTACATTCTGCAAGAATTTATCAATAACCTCTAACGTATGTGTTCTATTTCATTCAAGCTACAAACACTGTCCAAAAATAACATAGCTATAACTATATGAGTTTTTAATCTGTCTCGTGTGTATGATATGATTTCTTTACTGTGATGCTGTCTTGTTATTCTATATGTACAGTCTTATATGAACAGTCTTGTTTCTCGGTAAAATACCCTATTAGGCTAATGTTTGTACTGTTAAAATGTTAACAACCGACGTTAAATAAAGTTTCTTATGTCGTATGTCTGATATCATACAGCCTTCACAAACAAGATTGTCTTACACTGAAAGAAAAAAAAAATTTTTTTCTTTTTTCTCCTCTGCTGCAAATTAAGAAAACAGAGCTAAAGTTCTCTTCAGAAATGTTTACAAAACTGCAAGAAAGTCTTAAAATTCTATAAACCAGATACGGTGGCACCTAAGGACACAGTGCGCCTTTAACTTCAACCTGTAATGAAAACAACAAGAAGCTTTATTGTTCAATTTTCCGTGCGCCTTAGACTTCATCAGAGACTACCTAGCTTCTATATGGGCCAGCCTCCTGAAGATTGATCTACAGTTTAGTCAAAAAATAAATACAGTTGCGATTTGGAAGCAAACTGCTCTCTATATTCAGTGCCAAAATTGCTGATCGAACCGTCACGTTTGTTTACAAAATACATCTAACCTACTTTTGCGCGACCATTTGATTGGTTGAAAAAAAAAGTGGTGTTCTCATTGACGTAGGATGTGGATTTACTATTTATACAGGTTTTGACTGCGGCTGACCTATATTCGTCTCACTCTAACAGAGAAGACAGCACTATCAACATGTCTGGACGTGGCAAGGGAGGAAAAGGATTGGGAAAGGGAGGCGCTAAGCGTCACAGGAAAGTTCTTCGTGACAACATCCAGGGTATCACAAAACCCGCTATTCGACGACTTGCTCGACGAGGCGGCGTCAAACGTATCTCCGGACTCATCTATGAAGAAACCCGAGGAGTTCTAAAGGTTTTCCTCGAGAATGTAATCAGAGATGCCGTCACATACACAGAGCACGCCAAGAGAAAGACCGTCACAGCAATGGATGTAGTCTACGCTCTTAAACGACAGGGCAGAACCCTCTACGGATTCGGCGGTTAGATTGCTTCGACACCTCTGTCATACAAAACGGCCCTTATTAGGGCCACAAACTCTTCCAGAAAGGCTAACTTATATGTGTCATTCAATTCACCCACACTATTACACACCAGATATGAACATATAACATCAAGGCCTTTTTTTTTTATTTCTCTTTCTTTATTCTTTTTAAGTCCTTGGGCAAGTGCGACGTCTAACATGTTTATATTTCCCCTTCTTTTAGAAAAGGTCTTACCCTTCTACAGCGTGTAGTATGCGAACGCATGGAAACCCTTAAAAATATATCTATTTCAGATACCAGCGTTTTCACTAGCTTTCATATAACTCAAGCAATATAACTCAAGCAAGTCCCATACACCCACCCCACATGCAAATGCAACTTGTGTCGCAGTTATTCTTAATGCATTCTTTCTTTTTTAACTTTATTCTTCATTCAGTTAAACCAAATTCTTTATTCAGTAAATTGAAATTACTTAATGTAAATCTACCTGATGAAGAATTTTGCCCAATGAGAAAATGGTGACTTCTATCGCGGAGGATGTGTAAAGTAGGTCAATCCTATTGTGCTGATATAAAAGGAAAAAAGTTGAGATTTTCGTTTATTCGGTACATTGAATTCATTCAACATGCCACCCAAGCAAGGAGCTGCGAGTAAAGGTTCAAAGAAGGCCGCCACCAAGGCAAAGGCCGCCCGATCCACAGACAAGAAAAGGAAGAGGAGGAGGAAGGAATCATACAGCATCTACATCTACAAAGTATTGAAACAGGTGCACCCGGACACCGGTGTCTCCAGCAAAGCCATGTCCATCATGAACAGCTTTGTCAACGACATCTTTGAGAGAATCGCTGCAGAGGCTTCCAGACTGGCACACTACAACAAACGCTCCACCATCACGAGTCGGGAAATCCAGACAGCAGTCCGTCTTCTCTTACCCGGTGAACTCGCCAAGCACGCCGTCAGCGAGGGCACCAAGGCTGTCACCAAGTACACCAGCAGCAAGTAAACTGAACTGGCTGTTGCTAGGACCTTTAAAAACGGCCCTTTTTAGGGCCATCAATTGTTTCGAAATGAATGAGTTTTATAAAATTGTCTGTTTTCCCACCCTCCCTACTTATTTATAACATTTCTAAAATGCTGTGTGCAATATCGACCTCTTTGTCCTGCCTGCCTGCCTGCCTGCCTGCCTGCCTGCCTGCCTGCCTGCCTGTCTGTCTGTCTGTCTGTCTGTCTGTATCTATGTATGTATGTATGTATGTATGTATGTATGTATGTATGTATGTATGTATGTATGTATGTATGTTTGTTTGTTTGTTTGTTTGTATGTTTGTGTGTTTGTTTGTTGATTATTTTTGTGTGCGTTTTTCGTCCAGTTATTTGTAACACAAGACATCAGCTTTTGTAAGCTGTTGTACAACGTTGCTTTGCGTGATTTCAAGTACAATTGATATCGTGCATTATTTTTTTTTTTTTTTTTTTTTTTTTCACTTTTAAAACTGCCCATTATGATAAGCCATGAACGATTTCAACAAGAGCAAATTGACGGGAAATTGCTGGGAAAAAGAAGAAGATAAAAAGTCTGTTTTATAACGTGAGAGTCGACGAGCACGTAGGTAGGAAGAAAACTAACTACGATTTTTTTTTTTTTAGTATAAGATCAAATGAAAGAAACAGAAAAGAGTTCCTACATCGATTATATAATGAAATGTCATACTTAATAAATATTTTATGAAAAGTAAATAAAGATAGCGCTGTCTGTGATAGCGGACGTGAAGGAAGTGACCAGAGCCGAACGTTTGTTGATACGTGCTATTTGATTGGTTTAGAAAAATTGTGTCGTTGGCGTGCAGCGCTTTTCGGCTAAAGTAGGTCAATCCGGTTTGTGGGTATATAACTGAAGCTCTTGTCTGCTTGGTCCATATTCTGTGTTCCGTTATCGAACAGTAGAAATCGTTCACTATGTCTGGCCGTGGTAAGGGAGGAAAATCGAAAGGAAAGGCAAAGAGCAGGTCATCAAGGGCTGGTCTGCAGTTCCCAGTCGGAAGAATCCACCGTCTTCTGAGGAAAGGAAACTACGCTGAGCGGGTTGGAGCCGGCGCCCCAGTGTACCTGGCTGCAGTCTTGGAATACTTAGCCGCCGAAGTGCTCGAGTTGGCAGGCAACGCCGCAAGAG
Source organism: Acanthosepion esculentum (assembly GCA_964036315.1). NCBI lineage: Eukaryota > Metazoa > Mollusca > Cephalopoda > Sepiida > Sepiidae > Acanthosepion > Acanthosepion esculentum. Next base: position 6,827 of record CAXIWW010000773.1, read on the forward strand.
ACAACAAGAAGACAAGAATCATCCCCCGTCACCTGCAGTTGGCTATCCGCAACGACGAGGAATTGAACAAGCTTCTATCTGGAGTCACCATTGCTCAGGGTGGTGTACTGCCAAACATTCAGGCTGTTCTGTTGCCCAAGAAAACCTCAAAGGCAGCTGCCAAGTAAATCACTTGTTCTCGGTTTACTTAATAAAACGGCCCTTTTTAGGGCCACAAAATATTTCCGTTAGAAAACCCTATAATGTTAATATTAAAGCATATCCTCATTATCCATTCCACATGCACGCTATTTGCAAACACATATTTGTCATTCGTCATCATCATTATAACTAGAGTGTCTAGCTTGTAGGAAAGGAACAACTCACACAGTCAGAAAGCACTGAAGAACATGTAAGAACATAACATACATGATGAAAAACAATAGCAAACATTCAAAGTCTGAATTGTCCATTTATTCTTGGGCGAAACCTCCTCCTTCACTGGAAGTTATTTTACTGTATTTTCAAATGTTTTTGTGACTTCGTTGTCGCCCGTCCGTAGTCGATTCTGTTCTTCGTTTGCCTTTCGGTTTCGGATAAGATAAACCAAAAGGATCCTACTACAGTAGCATGTTAAACCTAACATCCACCCTTTATGCAAAGTGATCACCCTTTATGCAAAGTGATGTTCATCATGATGTTGGTGATAGTGATAATTTCTTTGCATTTATTTCCCACTTTCCCACTGTACTTGTGTATTTTCACTTCATCTGTGCTGCAGGTAATGAAGAAATAATGTATACCCCCGAAACCACCCCACCGACCTTTTTTTTTTTTTTTTTTTTTTTTTTTTTTTTTTTTTTTTACATGGAGGTTTCCGGGGCACATTAATTGCAAGTGCTTATTACCGAGATGTTTCTACTGAAAAACTGTCCATGCTTTCTGATCCAAAGAAAATGAAATCACAAAATTTTCAAGTGAACCTTTTCAAATCCTTGGAATTATGGACAGCTCTCAAGCGTCATTGTCTCAGTCAAATCAGTCAAATATACGTGCTATTTGAATGCTTTGTCTCGTGCGGAGAAATAATTCAGAAATGACTCTATTTCGTGTTTTCAGTAAAGAATTCAGAGAAAATCCAGACTGACAGAGCAAGGGAAGCGCAAGTGAGCATGTGAGCAATCTTTTTTTTCTTCTTTCCTCCATAATCATACACAGTATCACACATTACTTGGCAATATTTCATAAAAGCTTGGCTGTACTTGTATGCAGTCAAATATTAACATCATAAAGGCACAATGCGACACCAGAAGCCTTCTTAATGTTCTTAAACTGAAGATAACTCAACATTTTATCTAATTCAACAATATATCGCGATATATCTGTAGGCATGCTGTGAAATTGGTGTGTGAAACTAGTGAAGTTAGTGAAAACTATAGGCAAATGACACCAGGCGACAACTTCTACAGCCTTAAAATCTGCTAGTTTCTAAAATGCGGCATACAGTTTTCATTCTCCAAGCAGCGACATACATGTCTGTTGCAGTTAACATTGTTTTGAGTCACTCAAACAGAAATTGAAAGAGAAATTCAAGGAAAAGTTACGTTGAAGAAACACACACTTCTACCCAAATATCGTCTTTGTGTATAGACATTGTTTTGATGCTCTCTCTTAGGGCCGCGCTCCGTTTGATATATAATGTAATTGGGTCAATACGCTCATACCATAATTCTGTTTCACAGAGGTAAGGTAACGACGTCGATTTCTACGATGGCAGATACAGCAGCTCCAGCACCGGCGGCGACGCCCAAAGCAGCGAAGAAGAAGACAGCAGCGAAGCCCAAGAAGCCCACGAGTCATCCTAAATACTGCGACATGATCCAGGCCGCTGTCAGCAACTTGAAGGAAAGAGGAGGTTCATCCAGACAGGCTATTCTGAAGTACATCTGCGCCAACTACAAAGTCGGCGACGACAAGCAGGCCAACAGCCACTTGAAGCTGGCACTCAGAGCTGGTGTGAAAAATGGTTCGCTGAAGCAGTCCAAGGGAACTGGCGCCTCTGGCTCTTTCAAACTCGGAGAAGCTAAGAAGAAGCCCGCCAAGAAAGCCACCAAGCCCAAGGCTGCTAAACCCAAGAAGGCCAAGTCTCCAAAGAAGGCAAAGAAACCAGCAGCAAAGAAACCAGCTGCAAAGAAGCCAGCAGCGAAGAAAGCCGCGAAACCAAAGAAAGCGAAAACACCAAAGAAGACTGCAAAAAAGGCAACGAAGTCTCCTAAGAAGGCAAAGGCAGCCGCCAAGCCAAAGAAGGCTAAGACACCAAAGAAGAAGGCCGCAGCAAAGAAGTAAATCTGCTGTCTTTTTTTTTTTTCTTCATAAAAAGGTCCTTTTCAGGACCATTCATATTTTTACGAAAGGAGCCTATATCATGTTATCCCCACGCACGCACGCACGCACCCACCCACATACCCCCCCCACCCCACCCACCCACCCACGCACGCACCCACCCACCCACGCACGCACCCACCCACCTATCTATCTATGCCAGTGTGTTTCTTTCTTTCTTTCTTTCTTTCTTTCCTTCCTTCCTTCCTTCCTTCCTTCCTTCCTTCCTTCCTTCCTTCATTCCTTCCTTCCTTCCTTCCTTCCTTCCTTCCTTCCTTCCTTCCTTCTTTCTTTCTTTCTTTCTTTCTTTCTTTCTTTCTTTCTTTCTTTCTTTTTTTTCTTTCTTGGTGTCCGAGGGAAGGATTTGTAACTTCACCAATCGCAGCCCATTGTGTTTTCATTGAATCCTGCGAGTCGTGTAATATATGCAAACTCTCAGGACCAAATTCTTACAACTAACCGTGACCGGTGAATAACAATAACAATGCCAATAATAAGAGCAATGCATTTAAACTCTTAATTTTTTTTTTTTTTTTTTTTTTTTTTACTGTTATCATTATTCATCAACAACAGCAGTTGGTACTAATTTTTACTTCTTCTACTACTAGCACTTTCTTGTTGTTGTTCTTGTTATTGTTGTTGTTGTTGTTCTTGTTGCTGTTGTTTTTGTTGTTGTCTTTCTTGTTGTTGTTGTTATTGTTACTACTACTGCTGCTGCTGCTGCTGCTGCTGCTGCTGCTGCTGCTGCTGCTGCTACTGCTACTGCTACTACTACTACTACTACTACTACTACTACTACTACTACTACTACTACTACTACTACTACTACTACTACTACTACTACTGCTGCTGCTGCTGCTGGTACAACTGCTACTGCTTCTTCTACTGATCACAGAATGGCTACTCATATACTTAATTTAGAATAAAAACAAATTCATCACTATCACCATCATCATTATAATAATTATCCTCATTATTATCAACAGTAACATCAACATCATCATTATTATCAACAGTACAACCTTTTCCTCGAGCTTGAAGCATAAAACGGATTGAAATCGCTGCTGTATCCACCAATCAGCAGTCTTCTGTAATAGCCAATCGATAACGCTCGCTATTTAGCCAATGGGATTCGTCTTCCTGTCAGGTACCTGATGTGTGTTAAAAGTGGGTCAACAAATACGCTATCATTCTTCGTCTTGATCTTCACCGAGAAAGACAGCGTTCAGAAATGGCTCGTACAAAGCAGACTGCTCGTAAATCCACCGGAGGCAAGGCTCCCAGAAAGCAGCTCGCCACCAAGGCAGCAAGAAAGAGTGCACCAGCAACAGGAGGAGTCAAGAAGCCACACAGATACAGGCCAGGAACCGTTGCTCTGAGAGAAATCCGTCGGTACCAGAAGAGCACTGAACTCCTCATCAGGAAACTGCCCTTCCAGCGATTGGTGCGTGAAATCGCTCAGGACTTCAAGACCGATCTCCGATTCCAGAGCTCTGCCGTCATGGCTCTACAGGAGGCTAGCGAAGCTTACTTAGTTGGTCTCTTCGAGGACACCAACTTGTGTGCCATCCACGCTAAGCGTGTCACCATCATGCCAAAGGACATACAGTTGGCTCGCAGAATCCGTGGCGAACGTGCTTAAGTCTGTGACTTCCTTCACATAACTATAACGGCCCTTTTTAGGGCCACACAAATTTTCACGAAAGAAAGCAATCATAATGTGTTATTTATGTTTTATGAACCACAAAAAGACTTGCATTAGGAGACTACGTAGGTCATCATTTCATATCAGTGTGTGTGTGTTTCCATCTATTGGAGTGTAACATTACAGATATCTGCATCTCTAAGTATCAGATAATTCTCACCACTTACAGCTGTTTATTTTCTCCCAAACTCTACCCATGTTCAAACTAAAGCCCCTAATCCCCGCTCCCCCCCCCCCCCCTTCCCTACAGTTGATAAGACATTAACGCTGACATAAACTGCAGCCGGCTGCTACATTCTGCAAGAATTTATCAATAACCTCTAACGTATGTGTTCTATTTCATTCAAGCTACAAACACTGTCCAAAAATAACATAGCTATAACTATATGAGTTTTTAATCTGTCTCGTGTGTATGATATGATTTCTTTACTGTGATGCTGTCTTGTTATTCTATATGTACAGTCTTATATGAACAGTCTTGTTTCTCGGTAAAATACCCTATTAGGCTAATGTTTGTACTGTTAAAATGTTAACAACCGACGTTAAATAAAGTTTCTTATGTCGTATGTCTGATATCATACAGCCTTCACAAACAAGATTGTCTTACACTGAAAGAAAAAAAATTTTTTTTTTCTTTTTTCTCCTCTGCTGCAAATTAAGAAAACAGAGGTAAAGTTCTCTTCAGAAATGTTTACAAAACTGCAAGAAAGTCTTAAAATTCTATAAACCAGATACGGTGGCACCTAAGGACACAGTGCGCCTTTAACTTCAACCTGTAATGAAAACAACAAGAAGCTTTATTGTTCAATTTTCCGTGCGCCTTAGACTTCATCAGAGACTACCTAGCTTCTATATGGGCCAGCCTCCTGAAGATTGATCTACAGTTTAGTCAAAAAATAAATACAGTTGCGATTTGGAAGCAAACTGCTCTCTATATTCAGTGCCAAAATTGCTGATCGAACCGTCACGTTTGTTTACAAAATACATCTAACCTACTTTTGCGCGACCATTTGATTGGTTGAAAAAAAAAAGTGGTGTTCTCATTGACGTAGGATGTGGATTTACTATTTATACAGGTTTTGACTGCGGCTGACCTATATTCGTCTCACTCTAACAGAGAAGACAGCACTATCAACATGTCTGGACGTGGCAAGGGAGGAAAAGGATTGGGAAAGGGAGGCGCTAAGCGTCACAGGAAAGTTCTTCGTGACAACATCCAGGGTATCACAAAACCCGCTATTCGACGACTTGCTCGACGAGGCGGCGTCAAACGTATCTCCGGACTCATCTATGAAGAAACCCGAGGAGTTCTAAAGGTTTTCCTCGAGAATGTAATCAGAGATGCCGTCACATACACAGAGCACGCCAAGAGAAAGACCGTCACAGCAATGGATGTAGTCTACGCTCTTAAACGACAGGGCAGAACCCTCTACGGATTCGGCGGTTAGATTGCTTCGACACCTCTGTCATACAAAACGGCCCTTATTAGGGCCACAAACTCTTCCAGAAAGGCTAACTTATATGTGTCATTCAATTCACCCACACTATTACACACCAGATATGAACATATAACATCAAGGCCTTTTTTTTTTATTTCTCTTTCTTTATTCTTTTTAAGTCCTTGGGCAAGTGCGACGTCTAACATGTTTATATTTCCCCTTCTTTTAGAAAAGGTCTTACCCTTCTACAGCGTGTAGTATGCGAACGCATGGAAACCCTTAAAAATATATCTATTTCAGATACCAGCGTTTTCACTAGCTTTCATATAACTCAAGCAATATAACTCAAGCAAGTCCCATACACCCACCCCACATGCAACTTGTGTCGCAGTTATTCTTAATGCATTCTTTCTTTTTTAACTTTATTCTTCATTCAGTTAAACCAAATTCTTTATTCAGTAAATTGAAATTACTTAATGTAAATCTACCTGATGAAGAATTTTGCCCAATGAGAAAATGGTGACTTCTATCGCGGAGGATGTGTAAAGTAGGTCAATCCTATTCTGCTGATATAAAAGGAAAAAAGTTGAGATTTTCGTTTATTCGGTACATTGAATTCATTCAACATGCCACCCAAGCAAGGAGCTGCGAGTAAAGGTTCAAAGAAGGCCGCCACCAAGGCAAAGGCCGCCCGATCCACAGACAAGAAAAGGAAGAGGAGGAGGAAGGAATCATACAGCATCTACATCTACAAAGTATTGAAACAGGTGCACCCGGACACCGGTGTCTCCAGCAAAGCCATGTCCATCATGAACAGCTTTGTCAACGACATCTTTGAGAGAATCGCTGCAGAGGCTTCCAGACTGGCACACTACAACAAACGCTCCACCATCACGAGTCGGGAAATCCAGACAGCAGTCCGTCTTCTCTTACCCGGTGAACTCGCCAAGCACGCCGTCAGCGAGGGCACCAAGGCTGTCACCAAGTACACCAGCAGCAAGTAAACTGAACTGGCTGTTGCTAGGACCTTTAAAAACGGCCCTTTTTAGGGCCATCAATTGTTTCGAAATGAATGAGTTTTATAAAATTGTCTGTTTTCCCACCCTCCCTACTTATTTATAACATTTCTAAAATGCTGTGTGCAATATCGACCTCTTTGTCCTGCCTGCCTACCTGCCTGCCTGCCTGCCTGCCTGCCTGCCTGTATGTATGTATGTATGTATGTATGTATGTATGTATGTATGTATGTATGTATGTATGTATGTATGTATGTATGTTTGTTTGTATGTATGTATGTTTGTTTGTTTGTTTGTTTGTATGTTTGTGTGTTTGTTTGTTGATTATTTTTGTGTGCGTTTTTCGTCCAGTTATTTGTAACACAAGACATCAGCTTTTGTAAGCTGTTGTACAACGTTGCTTTGCGTGATTTCAAGTACAATTGATATCGTGCATTATTTTTTTTTTTTTTTTTTCACTTTTAAAACTGCCTTTTCACCCATTATGATAAGCCATGAACGATTTCAACAAGAGCAAATTGACGGGAAATTGCTGGGAAAAAGAAGAAGATAAAAAGTCTGTTTTATAACGTGAGAGTCGACGAGCACGTAGGTAGGAAGAAAACTAACTACGATTTTTTTTTTTTTAGTATAAGATCAAATGAAAGAAACAGAAAAGAGTTCCTACATCGATTATATAATGAAATGTCATACTTAATAAATATTTTATGAAAAGTAAATAAAGATAGCGCTGTCTGTGATAGCGGACGTGAAGGAAGTGACCAGAGCCGAACGTTTGTTGATACGTGCTATTTGATTGGTTTAGAAAAATTGTGTCGTTGGCGTGCAGCGCTTTTCGGCTAAAGTAGGTCAATCCGGTTTGTGGGTATATAACTGAAGCTCTTGTCTGCTTGGTCCATATTCTGTGTTCCGTTATCGAACAGTAGAAATCGTTCACTATGTCTGGCCGTGGTAAGGGAGGAAAATCGAAAGGAAAGGCAAAGAGCAGGTCATCAAGGGCTGGTCTGCAGTTCCCAGTCGGAAGAATCCACCGTCTTCTGAGGAAAGGAAACTACGCTGAGCGGGTTGGAGCCGGCGCCCCAGTGTACCTGGCTGCAGTCTTGGAATACTTAGCCGCCGAAGTGCTCGAGTTGGCAGGCAACGCCGCAAGAGACAACAAGAAGACAAGAATCATCCCCCGTCACCTGCAGTTGGCTATCCGCAACGACGAGGAATTGAACAAGCTTCTATCTGGAGTCACCATTGCTCAGGGTGGTGTACTGCCAAACATTCAGGCTGTTCTGTTGCCCAAGAAAACCTCAAAGGCAGCTGCCAAGTAAATCACTTGTTCTCGGTTTACTTAATAAAACGGCCCTTTTTAGGGCCACAAAATATTTCCGTTAGAAAACCCTATAATGTTAATATTAAAGCATATCCTCATTATCCATTCCACATGCACGCTATTTGCAAACACATATTTGTCATTCGTCATCATCATTATAACTAGAGTGTCTAGCTTGTAGGAAAGGAACAACTCACACAGTCAGAAAGCACTGAAGAACATGTAAGAACATAACATACATGATGAAAAACAATAGCAAACATTCAAAGTCTGAATTGTCCATTTATTCTTGGGCGAAACCTCCTCCTTCACTGGAAGTTATTTTACTGTATTTTCAAATGTTTTTGTGACTTCGTTGTCGCCCGTCCGTAGTCGATTCTGTTCTTCGTTTGCCTTTCGGTTTCGGATAAGATAAACCAAAAGGATCCTACTACAGTAGCATGTTAAACCTAACATCCACCCTTTATGCAAAGTGATCACCCTTTATGCAAAGTGATGTTCATCATGATGTTGGTGATAGTGATAATTTCTTTGCATTTATTTCCCACTTTCCCACTGTACTTGTGTATTTTCACTTCATCTGTGCTGCAGGTAATGAAGAAATAATGTATACCCCCGAAACCACCCCACCGACCTTTTTTTTTTTTTTTTTTTTTTTTTTTTTTTTTTTTTTTTACATGGAGGTTTCCGGGGCACATTAATTGCAAGTGCTTATTACCGAGATGTTTCTACTGAAAAACTGTCCATGCTTTCTGATCCAAAGAAAATGAAATCACAAAATTTTCAAGTGAACCTTTTCAAATCCTTGGAATTATGGACAGCTCTCAAGCGTCATTGTCTCAGTCAAATCAGTCAAATATACGTGCTATTTGAATGCTTTGTCTCGTGCGGAGAAATAATTCAGAAATGACTCTATTTCGTGTTTTCAGTAAAGAATTCAGAGAAAATCCAGACTGACAGAGCAAGGGAAGCGCAAGTGAGCATGTGAGCAATCTTTTTTTTCTTCTTTCCTCCATAATCATACACAGTATCACACATTACTTGGCAATATTTCATAAAAGCTTGGCTGTACTTGTATGCAGTCAAATATTAACATCATAAAGGCACAATGCGACACCAGAAGCCTTCTTAATGTTCTTAAACTGAAGATAACTCAACATTTTATCTAATTCAACAATATATCGCGATATATCTGTAGGCATGCTGTGAAATTGGTGTGTGAAACTAGTGAAGTTAGTGAAAACTATAGGCAAATGACACCAGGCGACAACTTCTACAGCCTTAAAATCTGCTAGTTTCTAAAATGCGGCATACAGTTTTCATTCTCCAAGCAGCGACATACATGTCTGTTGCAGTTAACATTGTTTTGAGTCACTCAAACAGAAATTGAAAGAGAAATTCAAGGAAAAGTTACGTTGAAGAAACACACACTTCTACCCAAATATCGTCTTTGTGTATAGACATTGTTTTGATGCTCTCTCTTAGGGCCGCGCTCCGTTTGATATATAATGTAATTGGGTCAATACGCTCATACCATAATTCTGTTTCACAGAGGTAAGGTAACGACGTCGATTTCTACGATGGCAGATACAGCAGCTCCAGCACCGGCGGCGACGCCCAAAGCAGCGAAGAAGAAGACAGCAGCGAAGCCCAAGAAGCCCACGAGTCATCCTAAATACTGCGACATGATCCAGGCCGCTGTCAGCAACTTGAAGGAAAGAGGAGGTTCATCCAGACAGGCTATTCTGAAGTACATCTGCGCCAACTACAAAGTCGGCGACGACAAGCAGGCCAACAGCCACTTGAAGCTGGCACTCAGAGCTGGTGTGAAAAATGGTTCGCTGAAGCAGTCCAAGGGAACTGGCGCCTCTGGCTCTTTCAAACTCGGAGAAGCTAAGAAGAAGCCCGCCAAGAAAGCCACCAAGCCCAAGGCTGCTAAACCCAAGAAGGCCAAGTCTCCAAAGAAGGCAAAGAAACCAGCAGCAAAGAAACCAGCTGCAAAGAAGCCAGCAGCGAAGAAAGCCGCGAAACCAAAGAAAGCGAAAACACCAAAGAAGACTGCAAAAAAGGCAACGAAGTCTCCTAAGAAGGCAAAGGCAGCCGCCAAGCCAAAGAAGGCTAAGACACCAAAGAAGAAGGCCGCAGCAAAGAAGTAAATCTGCTGTCTTTTTTTTTTTTCTTCATAAAAAGGTCCTTTTCAGGACCATTCATATTTTTACGAAAGGAGCCTATATCATGTTATCCCCACGCACGCACGCACGCACCCACCCACATACCCCCCCCACCCCACCCACCCACCCACGCACGCACCCACCCACCCACGCACGCACCCACCCACCTATCTATCTATGCCAGTGTGTTTCTTTCTTTCTTTCTTTCTTTCTTTCCTTCCTTCCTTCCTTCCTTCCTTCCTTCCTTCCTTCCTTCCTTCATTCCTTCCTTCCTTCCTTCCTTCCTTCCTTCCTTCCTTCCTTCCTTCTTTCTTTCTTTCTTTCTTTCTTTCTTTCTTTCTTTCTTTCTTTCTTTTTTTTCTTTCTTGGTGTCCGAGGGAAGGATTTGTAACTTCACCAATCGCAGCCCATTGTGTTTTCATTGAATCCTGCGAGTCGTGTAATATATGCAAACTCTCAGGACCAAATTCTTACAACTAACCGTGACCGGTGAATAACAATAACAATGCCAATAATAAGAGCAATGCATTTAAACTCTTAATTTTTTTTTTTTTTTTTTTTTTTTTTACTGTTATCATTATTCATCAACAACAGCAGTTGGTACTAATTTTTACTTCTTCTACTACTAGCACTTTCTTGTTGTTGTTCTTGTTATTGTTGTTGTTGTTGTTCTTGTTGCTGTTGTTTTTGTTGTTGTCTTTCTTGTTGTTGTTGTTATTGTTACTACTACTGCTGCTGCTGCTGCTGCTGCTGCTGCTGCTGCTGCTGCTGCTGCTACTGCTACTGCTACTACTACTACTACTACTACTACTACTACTACTACTACTACTACTACTACTACTACTACTACTACTACTACTACTACTACTACTGCTGCTGCTGCTGCTGGTACAACTGCTACTGCTTCTTCTACTGATCACAGAATGGCTACTCATATACTTAATTTAGAATAAAAACAAATTCATCACTATCACCATCATCATTATAATAATTATCCTCATTATTATCAACAGTAACATCAACATCATCATTATTATCAACAGTACAACCTTTTCCTCGAGCTTGAAGCATAAAACGGATTGAAATCGCTGCTGTATCCACCAATCAGCAGTCTTCTGTAATAGCCAATCGATAACGCTCGCTATTTAGCCAATGGGATTCGTCTTCCTGTCAGGTACCTGATGTGTGTTAAAAGTGGGTCAACAAATACGCTATCATTCTTCGTCTTGATCTTCACCGAGAAAGACAGCGTTCAGAAATGGCTCGTACAAAGCAGACTGCTCGTAAATCCACCGGAGGCAAGGCTCCCAGAAAGCAGCTCGCCACCAAGGCAGCAAGAAAGAGTGCACCAGCAACAGGAGGAGTCAAGAAGCCACACAGATACAGGCCAGGAACCGTTGCTCTGAGAGAAATCCGTCGGTACCAGAAGAGCACTGAACTCCTCATCAGGAAACTGCCCTTCCAGCGATTGGTGCGTGAAATCGCTCAGGACTTCAAGACCGATCTCCGATTCCAGAGCTCTGCCGTCATGGCTCTACAGGAGGCTAGCGAAGCTTACTTAGTTGGTCTCTTCGAGGACACCAACTTGTGTGCCATCCACGCTAAGCGTGTCACCATCATGCCAAAGGACATACAGTTGGCTCGCAGAATCCGTGGCGAACGTGCTTAAGTCTGTGACTTCCTTCACATAACTATAACGGCCCTTTTTAGGGCCACACAAATTTTCACGAAAGAAAGCAATCATAATGTGTTATTTATGTTTTATGAACCACAAAAAGACTTGCATTAGGAGACTACGTAGGTCATCATTTCATATCAGTGTGTGTGTGTTTCCATCTATTGGAGTGTAACATTACAGATATCTGCATCTCTAAGTATCAGATAATTCTCACCACTTACAGCTGTTTATTTTCTCCCAAACTCTACCCATGTTCAAACTAAAGCCCCTAATCCCCGCTCCCCCCCCCCCCCCCCTTCCCTACAGTTGATAAGACATTAACGCTGACATAAACTGCAGCCGGCTGCTACATTCTGCAAGAATTTATCAATAACCTCTAACGTATGTGTTCTATTTCATTCAAGCTACAAACACTGTCCAAAAATAACATAGCTATAACTATATGAGTTTTTAATCTGTCTCGTGTGTATGATATGATTTCTTTACTGTGATGCTGTCTTGTTATTCTATATGTACAGTCTTATATGAACAGTCTTGTTTCTCGGTAAAATACCCTATTAGGCTAATGTTTGTACTGTTAAAATGTTAACAACCGACGTTAAATAAAGTTTCTTATGTCGTATGTCTGATATCATACAGCCTTCACAAACAAGATTGTCTTACACTGAAAGAAAAAAAATTTTTTTTTTCTTTTTTCTCCTCTGCTGCAAATTAAGAAAACAGAGGTAAAGTTCTCTTCAGAAATGTTTACAAAACTGCAAGAAAGTCTTAAAATTCTATAAACCAGATACGGTGGCACCTAAGGACACAGTGCGCCTTTAACTTCAACCTGTAATGAAAACAACAAGAAGCTTTATTGTTCAATTTTCCGTGCGCCTTAGACTTCATCAGAGACTACCTAGCTTCTATATGGGCCAGCCTCCTGAAGATTGATCTACAGTTTAGTCAAAAAATAAATACAGTTGCGATTTGGAAGCAAACTGCTCTCTATATTCAGTGCCAAAATTGCTGATCGAACCGTCACGTTTGTTTACAAAATACATCTAACCTACTTTTGCGCGACCATTTGATTGGTTGAAAAAAAAAGTGGTGTTCTCATTGACGTAGGATGTGGATTTACTATTTATACAGGTTTTGACTGCGGCTGACCTATATTCGTCTCACTCTAACAGAGAAGACAGCACTATCAACATGTCTGGACGTGGCAAGGGAGGAAAAGGATTGGGAAAGGGAGGCGCTAAGCGTCACAGGAAAGTTCTTCGTGACAACATCCAGGGTATCACAAAACCCGCTATTCGACGACTTGCTCGACGAGGCGGCGTCAAACGTATCTCCGGACTCATCTATGAAGAAACCCGAGGAGTTCTAAAGGTTTTTCCTCGAGAATGTAATCAGAGATGCCGTCACATACACAGAGCACGCCAAGAGAAAGACCGTCACAGCAATGGATGTAGTCTACGCTCTTAAACGACAGGGCAGAACCCTCTACGGATTCGGCGGTTAGATTGCTTCGACACCTCTGTCATACAAAACGGCCCTTATTAGGGCCACAAACTCTTCCAGAAAGGCTAACTTATATGTGTCATTCAATTCACCCACACTAATTACACACCAGATATGAACATATAACATCAAGGCCTTTTTTTTTTATTTCTCTTTCTTTATTCTTTTTAAGTCCTTGGGCAAGTGCGACGTCTAACATGTTTATATTTCCCCTTCTTTAGAAAAGGTCTTACCCTTCTACAGCGTGTAGTATGCGAACGCATGGAAACCCTTAAAAATATATCTATTTCAGATACCAGCGTTTTCACTAGCTTTCATATAACTCAAGCAATATAACTCAAGCAAGTCCCCATACACCCACCCACATGCAACTTGTGTCGCAGTTATTCTTAATGCATTCTTTCTTTTTTAACTTTATTCTTCATTCAGTTAAACCAAATTCTTTATTCAGTAAATTGAAATTACTTAATGTAAATCTACCTGATGAAGAATTTTTGCCCAATGAGAAAATGGTGACTTCTATCGCGGAGGATGTGTAAAGTAGGTCAATCCTATTCTGCTGATATAAAAGGAAAAAAGTTGAGATTTTCGTTTATTCGGTACATTGAATTCATTCAACATGCCACCCAAGCAAGGAGCTGCGAGTAAAGGTTCAAAGAAGGCCGCCACCAAGGCAAAGGCCGCCCGATCCACAGACAAGAAAAGGAAGAGGAGGAGGGAAGGAATCATACAGCATCTACATCTACAAAGTATTGAACAGGTGCACCCGGACACCGGTGTCTCCAGCAAAGCCATGTCCATCATGAACAGCTTTGTCAACGACATCTTTGAGAGAATCGCTGCAGAGGCTTCCAGACTGGCACACTACAACAAACGCTCCACCATCACGAGTCGGGAAATCCCAGACAGCAGTCCGTCTTCTCTTACCCGGTGAACTCGCCAAGCACGCCGTCAGCGAGGGCACCAAGGCTGTCACCAAGTACACCAGCAGCAAGTAAACTGAACTGGCTGTTGCTAGGACCTTTAAAACGGCCCTTTTAGGGCCATCAATTGTTTCGAAATGAATGAGTTTTATAAAATTGTCTGTTTTCCCACCCTCCCTACTTATTTATAACATTTCTAAAATGCTGTGTGCAATATCGACCTCTTTGTCCTGCCTGCCTACCTGCCTGCCTGCCTGCCTGCCTGCCTGCCTGTATGTATGTATGTATGTATGTATGTATGTATGTATGTATGTATGTATGTATGTATGTATGTATGTATGTATGTATGTTTGTTTGTATGTATGTATGTTTGTTTGTTTGTTTGTTTGTATGTTGTGTGTTTGTTTGTTGATTATTTTTGTGTGCGTTTTTCGTCCAGTTATTTGTAACACAAGACATCAGCTTTTGTAAGCTGTTGTACAACGTTGCTTTGCGTGATTTCAAGTACAATTGATATCGTGCATTATTTTTTTTTTTTTTTTTTTCACTTTTAAAACTGCCTTTTCACCCATTATGATAAGCCATGAACGATTTCAACAAGAGCAAATTGACGGGAAATTGCTGGGAAAAAGAAGAAGATAAAAAGTCTGTTTTATAACGTGAGAGTCGACGAGCACGTAGGTAGGAAGAAAACTAACTACGATTTTTTTTTTTTTAGTATAAGATCAAATGAAAGAAACAGAAAAGAGTTCCTACATCGATTATATAATGAAATGTCATACTTAATAAATATTTTATGAAAAGTAAATAAAGATAGCGCTGTCTGTGATAGCGGACGTGAAGGAAGTGACCAGAGCCGAACGTTTGTTGATACGTGCTATTTGATTGGTTTAGAAAAATTGTGTCGTTGGCGTGCAGCGCTTTTTCGGCTAAAGTAGGTCAATCCGGTTTGTGGGTATATAACTGAAGCTCTTGTCTGCTTGGTCCATATTCTGTGTTCCGTTATCGAACAGTAGAAATCGTTCACTATGTCTGGCCGTGGTAAGGGAGGAAAATCGAAAGGAAAGGCAAAGAGCAGGTCATCAAGGGCTGGCTGCAGTTCCCAGTCGGAAGAATCCACCGTCTTCTGAGGAAAGGAAACTACGCTGAGCGGGTGGAGCCGGCGCCCCAGTGTACCTGGCTGCAGTCTTGGAATACTTAGCCGCCGAAGTGCTCGAGTTGGCAGGCAACGCCGCAAGAGACAACAAGAAGACAAGAATCATCCCCCGTCACCTGCAGTTGGCTATCCGCAACGACGAGGAATTGAACAAGCTTCTATCTGGAGTCACCATTGCTCAGGGTGGTGTACTGCCAAACATTCAGGCTGTTCTGTTGCCCAAGAAAACCTCAAAGGCAGCTGCCAAGTAAATCACTTGTTCTCGGTTTACTTAATAAAACGGCCCTTTTTAGGGCCACAAAATATTTCCGTTAGAAAACCCTATAATGTTAATATTAAAGCATATCCTCATTATCCATTCCACATGCACGCTATTTGCAAACACATATTTGTCATTCGTCATCATCATTATAACTAGAGTGTCTAGCTTGTAGGAAAGGAACAACTCACACAGTCAGAAAGCACTGAAGAACATGTAAGAACATAACATACATGATGAAAAACAATAGCAAAACATTCAAAGTCTGAATTGTCCATTTATTCTTGGGCGAAACCTCCTCCTTCACTGGAAGTTATTTTACTGTATTTTCAAATGTTTTTGTGACTTCGTTGTCGCCCGTCCGTAGTCGATTCTGTTCTTCGTTTGCCTTTCGGTTTCGGATAAGATAAACCAAAAGGATCCTACTACAGTAGCATGTTAAACCTAACATCCACCCTTTATGCAAAGTGATCACCCTTTATGCAAAGTGATGTTCATCATGATGTTGGTGATAGTGATAATTTCTTTGCATTTATTTCCCACTTTCCCACTGTACTTGTGTATTTTCACTTCATCTGTGCTGCAGGTAATGAAGAAATAATGTATACCCCGAAACCACCCCACCGACCTTTTTTTTTTTTTTTTTTTTTTTTTTTTTTTTTTTTTTTTTACATGGAGGTTTCCGGGCACATTAATTGCAAGTGCTTATTACCGAGATGTTTCTACTGAAAAACTGTCCATGCTTTCTGATCCAAAGAAAATGAAATCACAAAATTTTCAAGTGAACCTTTTCAAATCCTTGGAATTATGGACAGCTCTCAAGCGTCATTGTCTCAGTCAAATCAGTCAAATATACGTGCTATTTGAATGCTTTGTCTCGTGCGGAGAAATAATTCAGAAATGACTCTATTTCGTGTTTTCAGTAAAGAATCAGAGAAAATCCAGACTGACAGAGCAAGGGAAGCGCAAGTGAGCATGTGAGCAATCTTTTTTTTCTTCTTTCCTCCATAATCATACACAGTATCACACATTACTTGGCAATATTTCATAAAAGCTTGGCTGTACTTGTATGCAGTCAAATATTAACATCATAAAGGCACAATGCGACACCAGAAGCCTTCTTAATGTTCTTAAACTGAAGATAACTCAACATTTTATCTAATTCAACAATATATCGCGATATATCTGTAGGCATGCTGTGAAATTGGTGTGTGAAACTAGTGAAGTTAGTGAAAACTATAGGCAAATGACACCAGGCGACAACTTCTACAGCCTTAAAATCTGCTAGTTTCTAAAATGCGGCATACAGTTTTCATTCTCCAAGCAGCGACATACATGTCTGTTGCAGTTAACATTGTTTTGAGTCACTCAAACAGAAATTGAAAGAGAAATTCAAGGAAAAGTTACGTTGAAGAAACACACACTTCTACCCAAATATCGTCTTTGTGTATAGACATTGTTTTGATGCTCTCTCTTAGGGCCGCGCTCCGTTTGATATATAATGTAATTGGGTCAATACGCTCATACCATAATTCTGTTTTCACAGAGGTAAGGTAACGACGTCGATTTCTACGATGGCAGATACAGCAGCTCCAGCACCGGCGGCGACGCCCAAAGCAGCGAAGAAGAAGACAGCAGCGAAGCCCAAGAAGCCCACGAGTCATCCTAAAATACTGCGACATGATCCAGGCCGCTGTCAGCAACTTGAAGGAAAGAGGAGGTTCATCCAGACAGGCTATTCTGAAGTACATCTGCGCCAACTACAAAGTCGGCGACGACAAGCAGGCCAACAGGCCACTTGAAGCTGGCACTCAGAGCTGGTGTGAAAAATGGTTCGCTGAAGCAGTC
>CAXIWW010000774.1:7500-23435 GCA_964036315.1 Acanthosepion esculentum
GTGTGTATATATATATATATATACATGTTTGTATATGTGTGTGTATATATATATATATATATCCATGTTTGTGTATATGTGTGTGTATATATATATATATATATCCATGTTTGTGTATATGTGTGTGTGTATATATATATATATATCCATGTTTGTGTATATGTGTGTGTGTATATATATATATATCCATGTTTGTGTATATGTGTGTGTGTATATATATATATATACATGTTTGTGTATATGTGTGTGTGTATATATATATATATACATGTTTGTGTATATGTGTGTGTGTATATATATATATATACATGTTTGTGTATATGTGTGTGTGTATATATATATATATACATGTTTGTGTATATGTGTGTGTGTATATATATATATATACATGTTTGTGTATATGTGTGTGTGTATATATATATATATACATGTTTGTGTATATGTGTGTGTGTGTGTGTATATATATATATATACATGTTTGTGTATATGTGTGTGTGTGTGTATATATATATATATACATGTTTGTGTATATGTGTGTGTGTGTGTATATATATATATATACATGTTTGTGTATATGTGTGTGTGTGTGTATATATATATATATACATGTTTGTGTATATGTGTGTGTGTGTGTATATATATATATATACATGTTTGTGTATATGTGTGTGTGTGTGTATATATATATATATACATGTTTGTGTATATGTGTGTGTGTGTGTATATATATATATACATGTTTGTGTATATGTGTGTGTGTGTGTATATATATATATATACATGTTTGTGTATATGTGTGTGTGTGTGTATATATATATATATACATGTTTGTGTATATGTGTGTGTGTGTGTATATATATATATATACATGTTTGTGTATATGTGTGTGTGTGTATATATATATATATACATGTTTGTGTATATGTGTGTGTGTGTATATATATATATATACATGTTTGTGTATATGTGTGTGTATATATATATATATATATACATGTTTGTGTATATGTGTGTGTATATATATATATATATATACATGTTTGTATATATGTGTGTGTGTGTGTGTATATATATATATTCATGTTTGTATATATGTGTGTGTGTGTGTGTATATATATATATTCATGTTTGTATATATGTGTGTGTGTGTTTGTGTATATATATATATATATATTCATGTTTGTATATATGTGTGTGTGTTTGTGTATATATATATATATTCATGTTTGTATATATGTGTGTGTGTTTGTGTATATATATATATATATTCATGTTTGTATATATGTGTGTGTGTTTGTGTATATATATATATATATTCATGTTTGTATATATGTGTGTGTGTTTGTGTATATATATATATATATTCATGTTTGTATATATGTGTGTGTGTTTGTGTATATATATATATATATATTCATGTTTGTATATATGTGTGTGTGTTTGTGTATATATATATATATATTCATGTTTGTATATATGTGTGTGTGTGTGTGTATATATATATATATATATATATATTCATGTTTGTATATATGTGTGTGTGTGTGTGTGTATATATATATATATATTCATGTTTGTATATATATGTGTGTGTGTGTGTGTGTATATATATATATATATTCATGTTTGTATATATGTGTGTGTATATATATATATACATGTTTGTATATATATGTGTGTGTGTGTGTGTATATATATATATATACATGTTTGTATATATGTGTGTGTGTATGTATATATATATATACATGTTTGTATATATGTGTGTGTGTATGTATATATATATATACATGTTTGTATATATGTGTGTGTGTATGTATATATATATATACATGTTTGTATATATATGTGTGTGTGTGTATATATATATATATACATGTTTGTATATATGTGTGTGTGTGTATATATATATATATATATATAACTAAAAAATCCTAGTGAGCCGGAACTTAACTACTTTTTGCTCTACTTATATTTATAGTGTATTGAGCACTTTTACGTTATAAGTTATGTTACTTTGTCGGTGTTTTTTCTTTCAGCTAGATATTGCGGTGCTAGTTGATTATTTTCAAGTGGCACAGATGTTTTTAGTCCATTCTTTTTTTATTGAATTTTTTCCCTGATATCAGTTTGTTTAGTATTTTTTTTTATTTACACATTGTATTATCTGGGTTTATTTCACACCATTTGAATATAGGTATGAAAATAAATAAAAAATCCAATCATATATATATATATATATATATATATTGATCAATCCAATTTTCTTTGTTTTTCCACTGTAAATGAGTATTTTTTATTGATGTACTACTGACAAACACATTTAGCTTCATCTTCGTTGTGCTATAAATCATCGCAAAAATCTTGCAAGGCACCAACTGTTGAAAATGAAACTTACATGAACAGTCAATCATCCTCTTCTCTGTTGTCTTAACTATCTTATTTTTGAGAACATAACTTTTCCATTGTTTTGGCTTGTCTGATCTCATAATTATTGATGTCATTAGTATTATATTTCTTTTACTTCCAGACTACCTATATGATATTACATTTGTAATGATTCTTAATTACTCTGAAGCCTGCATCTTTTTTTATACACTGTTGAATTTGACTTCTCCAATAGACAGAAAACTGACAAACTTTGAATGGTCATAACTTTGTTGCTAATTGAGCTAACAATATAAATTTGGTATAATTTTTTATGTGCTGTCAATTTCTATTACCGTGTATTATTTTTATTTTTTTTTTTTAGTTATATTGAAGATAAGATTTCTGTTTGGGATACATTATAAAAAGTACTCACCACTGATAATTTTTGGATAATATTGCTTTTGATTTAAATGAAGTTATTTCGGATCAACTGAATTTTGCTTACAATAACTGATTGATAACTTTATCCATGAATATAGCAAAATAGCCTCCTTGGTATTGACGTAGTTTGTTGTTTTTTACATTGTATTTTGTCTGTAACTTTGAGAAGTATGGTTAACATTTCAAATAATGTTTGGATAATTAAATCACTTCTTTGTATTCAGTTCTTTGTATTCATACTTCAGCCATTGAGTAAAAAGAAAAAAAATGTTTCTTTCTATTTTTCTTTTTTCCTTTCCTTTTTCTTCTTCCTCTTCTCCTCTCCTTTTTATTCCTCTTCCTCTTTTCCTACTCCTCTCCTTTTCCTCTTCCTCTCCTTTTCCTCTTCCTCTCCTCTTCCTCTTCCTCTCCTCTTCCTCTCCTCTTCCTCTTCCTCTCCTCTTCCTCTTCCTCTCCTCTTCCTCTTCCTCTCCTCTTCCTCTTCCTCTCCTCTTCCTCTTCCTCTCCTCTTCCTCTTCCTCTCCTCTTCCTCTTCTCCTCTCCTCTTCCTCTTCTCCTCTCCTCTTCCTCTCCTCTTCCTCTCCTCTTCTATTCCTCTTCTTCTCCTATTCCTCTTTTCCTCTTCCTCTCCTATTCCTCTTTTCATCTTCCTCTCCTATTCCTCTTTTCCTCTTCCTCTCCTATTCCTCTTTTCCTCTTCCTCTCCTATTCCTCTTTTCCTCTTCTTCTCCTATTCCTCTTTTCCTCTTCCTCTCCTATTCCTCTTTTCCTCTTCCTCTCCTATTCCTCTTTTCCTCTTCCTCTCCTATTCCTCTTTTCCTCTTCCTCTCCTATTCCTCTTTTCCTCTTCCTCTCCTATTCCTCTTTTCCTCTTCCTCTCCTATTCCTCTTTTCCTCTTCCTCTCCTATTCCTCTTTTCCTCTTCCTCTCTTCTTCTCTTCCTCTCTTCTTCTCTTCCTCTCTTCTTCTCTTCCTCTCTTCTTCTCTTCCTCTCTTCTTCTCTTCTTCTCTTCCTCTCCTCTTCTCTTCCTCTCTTCTTCTCTTCCTCTCCTCTTCTCTTCCTCTCCTCTTCTCCTCTTTTCCTCTTCCTCTTTCTCTTCCTCTTCCTCTCCTCTTCTCCTCTTTTCCTCTTCCTCTTTCTCTTCCTCTTCCTATTCCTCTCTTTGCTCTTCCTCTCCTATTCCTCTTTTCCTTTCTACTTATTCATAATTATACTATACTGCTAATCACATACCAATATTTTTTCTTCAGTATGCTGAAATAAAAAGCAACAAATTGATGGAAATAAAGCATTGTAATGAAAAAAATTCATAAAAATTATAAAAAATGTAAACTCTAATCCAAACTGATAAAACGTAATGCTTACTCTAACAGCAATTCTTATGTGTATTGATTCAGTTCCAGTTTTGAAGCTGAGAAGAGTGTTTGTCAACAAACTAGCTATCCTGTCTACACAGGTTGGCTGTAAAGGTTGTATTGTCATTCAAGAGAATTTAATTAAGAATGACACTTGGGGATAAGAGAATGTAATGTAAGTGTAGGCGAGCAAATCATATTCAACCCAGAAAGTCAACAGAAAGAGCTTTTCATTTAGTACCTGATTCTCCAAGTACAAGTAGTGAACCAGACACACATAAAATGATAAACGAATTGACAGAAGACACACACCTTGGAAGGATGCCTAAAATCTAAAAGGAATGCTCATAATAGGGAAGACATGCTTAAAAAATGGAATGAACCTAATGAGTTTGTCTGAATCATGACAGGAGGGATGGTAAAGATGTGATACTATTGGCATCCACATAGAAGGGGAAGGGACAGTTTTATCTTGATCTCAAGTGTTTGTTTGATAGACCAGTGGATGAGTGTCTTGGGTAAGATGATAAACTACGTCCGGCATCCTGGGTATGACGGACTACACCTGCTGCTAGGTATGACAATAAACTACATCCCACATCCTGGGTAAAATGATAAGCTATATCTGACAGCAAGGACTCTGATCAGGAGGTTTTGAGGAGCATGGAACCACCTCTTAATTGCTGGTGTTCCCAGATCCACTTCAACCTAGGGTAGTATCACCTGTTAGGGTCCCAGCTATGGACAAATAATTGACCCCTTCCCAAACTGGGTCAAACACTATCAAAGTGTAAAAGTTTTAATACAGCAGTAAAAAAAAAAAAAATTACCTGCAATGAATTTTTGAAGGAAAAATTTATTACCAACAATACATTTTTGGAAAAAATATTACCAGCAATAAAAATCTTGTTGGCATTAAATAACCCACTGAGGTTGATATGCTGTAAAGCAAACCAAACCAGATTTTCAACAAAATCTCTCCTTAGAAAAGTACATCAATGAAATCTGATCTAAAAACTAATTTCTTACAAATACATATTCTATTCATATGAAAAAAAATCTTGTTGACATTAAATAACCCGTTGAGTTTGATATGCTGTCAGACAAATGAAACCAAACCAAACTAACTTCTTTTTATTAGACATTAAATTATGTCACTTAGCATCCTCCATAATTGACCTAAACTTTTCATTTAGCCTAATGAATATTCATACGAACCTATCCTAAAAATCTTGTCGGATTTAAATAACCCATTGAGGTTGATATGCTGTAAAACAAACCAAATCAAACCAGCGGATGCTTCCTTTTAAAGTTCTGTCTTTTAAACAGCATCCACTTTGACTGAAGCGTAAGGCATAAGCAAAGAGTTTGATGAAGTATTTTTTCAGATCAAGTGGCAACAAAACTGGAAATATGTTATATCCGGGTGCTGGTCTATATTAAGTCATACTTGCGATCAGGGAAGAATGCTTGTCCAACCTTGGCGGGACACAGACATATTTGTATCACGGTTCAAAGCCTTAATTTTCATATTGCCAGCTACCCCATACAGGCGAAGAGTTGGCAGAGGAAATAGCTGACATTGGAGAAATTGCTCCAAGTATCACCTACTTCCTCACCTGGATGAGCAAGTGAATCCCTGAATAAAACATATATACATAATTTGGAAAATAGGGTTTGCATTCTCATTTCTTG
This sequence comes from Acanthosepion esculentum, assembly GCA_964036315.1. Lineage (NCBI taxonomy): Eukaryota > Metazoa > Mollusca > Cephalopoda > Sepiida > Sepiidae > Acanthosepion > Acanthosepion esculentum. The sequence continues at coordinate 13,363 of CAXIWW010000774.1, forward strand.
ATTGGGGTTATTTTTTTTCTTTCATCATGATACCTTCCAGGCATGCAGTGCACTCTTTTACAACTTTTGGTGAGCATTGATGAGAACATGGGTGGAAATGCAACATGGGATTATTAGAAGCTAGCTTAGGTGAGGGTTGTGTTGTATATTTACAAAGAGTCATACCTTGCTTAAAATGACAAGAAGTTGTGGGGAGCCATAATTTTCCACTTCCTGAATTGACACTGCATATAATTAAGTCAACCAGAAAAAAAAAAATGAAGTAAAGTCAGTCTTGCATTTTTACTTTAAAAACTGAACAGTCGCTGGACTTTTGTTGAAACGTTAACAGTAATAGTGAAATTAATTTGTTTCTGTACACGGAACATTTAATATTCACGCTGTCATTCATTAATTTTCTCACCAACATGACATGGCTCCCTCTCTTTTCTACAAATATTTTCATGGCTATTTTTCTGATGAGATGTTCTCCTTATTATCCCAACAGCATGAATTTAAGCGTGTTACTAGATTGGCAACTAGGTCTCACTGTTTTACTGTTGAACTAGCTAGATGCAACCTTAAGTTCTATTCTGTGAAATTAGAAGAAATTTCTTAATTCCCTGCCAACTACAATCTTCAATACTTTAAATGCAATGTCAATCATCATCTTCTGTCTTTTTGAACTCTCTTTCTTTGTCCTTTTCTTTACTTCTCTTCACTGAAATCTTTTCATTTTCTTTCACTCTCTATAACCTCCTGCATTCTAATGGCATTTTTACCTTGATGTGAAACTATATATATATATATATATATGTATATATATATATATATATATATATATATTTATATTTTGGCATGTTTCATTAAATAATATAGACAAGTTGTGTCTATTTATTCTAAGTAAGTTCTTCTCATATTGTCTGATAAGCTTAATAACATTATCATTGAAAGACAAAAGGAAATCACCATATTGATACATGTTTAAATCCAATCCAATCTAAGCTTTCAGCTTACATAAGCCATTATCAAAGATGACAATTACATTTCAATATATCAAACAATACATGGATGAAACAATAATGATAGTCTGTTTTTATTGCATGAAAAATTTCAAAGCAACAACAAACTCGCTCATGTATACGAGACGTGGAAGCAAAAATCGCATCGCAGCTCATGACGTCACACATGACTATGCGAGAGTGAAAAACGAGAAGTAATAAGTATGGGAAGCCATTAGTATAAACCAATGGCTTCTGTTATCAATTATAGGCATTTAAGAATATTTGTGGAGATTTTGTAGTTTATTTTGTTCAGGTTAGGTTTCAACTGTTTTATGTATATAGCTTCAAGAATTTTTAGTTTCTGTTTATTGTTTTTCATGTTTAAGTATAGGTTGTGTTTTCAACGAGGTTTTTCCGGACTATATATATATATATATATATATATATATATATATATATATTAGTCAAGTCAGATTGAATAAATTATTATGTCTGATTATTTTTATCATAATCCTTTCATATTCATGGATATTTTTCCATGTATTACAATCAGATGAGTCAAGAAATGCATTGTAACAGTGAAAATCACTTTTATTTCCCAAGTACTTTCCATCTCTTTCTGAGATCATCATCAGGGGTGCAACTGGTAAGGCAAAAACTGTGTAACTATTCATTACTGAATATTTTTGTTGTTGTGTTTAAATGCAACAGCTGACAGTTATGCTTTAGTGTTCATTAGAACATGAAAAGTTATTCATTATGGAATTTTTTCTTTTATGCTGGTTGAGTGTGTATTAAAGCATGAAAACTGTTCTTTTTATAGGCATTTTAGAACATTATTACAGTATTCATAGCTGATTCAATCCAGTGTCATCTTCAATTTTTTAATGTAGATTGCTTCAAGGATTTTAGTATTTTAGGTTCAATTTTTAATGTGGGGGATAGATGAATTATCACATATTTTTAATAATAATGTCAGTGGTTTCTCTAACTGGAATGTTAGTGAACAGATTTTTAATGTCAAGTAATGTTATGGTTTCATTATTAGGTTTTTCAGTTTTCAATATTTGTATAAGTTCAAGTGTTGATTTAACAACACAACTATCCTACACCAAGAAAATAACAAATTAAAATTACAGATCCTCAAAGCATTAAAAAATTACAGATCCTCAAAGCATTAACATTAAAAAATTGAAGCTGACACTGAATAAAATCACCTACGAATACTGTAATAATGTTCTAAAATGCCTATAAAAGAACAGTTTTCACGTTTTGTTCTTTACTAATTTCACTGTTTAGGAAAATTCAAAAAACAGCCATTGAAATGTATGTACTTACTAAAAATAACATTGGATAAAACATCTATTCAAAAATTACTATCAAGTTTTATAATTTGTCTATATTTCTGAGATGAAGTATTGTAATTATTTACATTATTTACATTGACTGTTGTCCTCATCTTTATTGCCATATTCATGATGTTTTGGCCGTTGTACACTCTGGCTTTCTTCAGGTTCAATGCATCTGAGATGAAGTATTGTAATTATTTACATTGTTTGGACTGTTGTCCTCATCTTTATTGACATATTGTGAATTTGGCAATAAAGATAAGGATAACAGCCCAAACAATGTAAATAACATCAGTTATATAATTGCTTAAAAGTTGCGATATTCCTAGGGAAATGGTGCTTGTTTTTTTTATTCATCATCACCATATAATAATCGGTATGACTTTTTCTCTGTAATGTCCATCATGCTAACGCCAACATTAGCGAAATTGGTAATGGCACGCTTTAGCCATAGTAGCTGTTTTCTCTGTTGGAAAAAGGGGTAAATGTTTGTTTCCTATCGAGAGGGACATTTTTCTTTAGCAGGACTTCTTGATCTAAGCCAGTTGATATTAATTTCACTGTTTAAGAAAATAACACTTGTGTATTCTTGCTTGGCAGTGTCTGTCACTCCACCATTTAAACATGAGTGAAAAAGAAAAAAACGAATTGATCTTTTTTGTTTGATTTCTTGTCAAAAAATAGAAAGAAAGCCTTTCTTATGGGTTTTACTTTTTAATAAAATGTTCCATGAGCTTTGAATTGGTTCATATTAGCTCCAATCTACACCTGTAAATTTATAAATAAATCCTACAGATGTAGTCCTTGATTTCTTTATGGCAAATAAAACAAACCACTTCTTGGTCTCATCTGCCATATTTTTATTCTATCTAGTCTTTTTTACTCCTCTTTAGAACGTTCGAAATTTTGATTTTAAAAAAACAAAACAAAACTTGTTTTTTTGCATTAGCAGTTCTAACTTTTAGCATAGAAAATTTTGGCCTTTTTTTACAGTGGCAGGCATTAATTTTTAAATTCTTGCAAAAATCAAATAATTATCAGATTTTAATGAAATTTTCACAAATGAATGAAATTATTTTTGAATTTTTTTAAAGAAAATCTTGTTAAATTTTTTTTTTGTTTTATATGTTTCCGCCTACTTAATTTTATAAAAACTTGAGAAATTCAGTGAGATACTTTTTAGTGACTATATTAGTTAAAAGCAGAATTCTTTAAAGAATTTTTTTTTTTTTTCAAAATTGAACTGTCTTCCTGAAAATCTGTTCTTAACTGAAGAATAAAAAAAATCAATAAAAATAATAGGTTATTTCATTATAGAAGCTTTTAATTGCTTTTATGAATAATATATATTAAACACAATATTGTCTGAAGAAAAATATTTAATGAAAAATGAATGTTTGCAAGATTTGTTTACATTTTTTTATAATTTTAAATTGAATGATTTGTAAAGTTTTTAAATCTTTTAAAATTCATTTTCAATGAGATAATTTGTATAAAATATTGTTATTAAAACTATATATACTAATCATATATTGTAACACTTATTACAATTTGACAACCCCAATTATTTTTAAAAGAATTTTTTTTGTTTTTGTATGTGTGACTACATGCAGAATTTATGAAGTATGGATAAATCTAGCATTTAAATGACATGTGTTAAGAGTTGTCCCCCTCCCTTACAACAAAAAAACAATTTATCATCTGCTTCACCATACTTAACTATGAACATGTTCAGCTGTCAATCAGATGTAAATAAATCGATTGACACTTGTAGGAAAATAAGACCCCATAGTTAAGCAATGTTTGTATACAACATTTTATGCTATAAGTAATATTTGTTTCAAATCAGATTAATTTAAATTTAAATTTGCTAATTATCCTCAAATAATGTTTCAGAAATATATATTTTATTTTTACTAGATTTTTAAAACCGTGAATTAACTTTTTTTTACAAATGTGACAAAAATGGCCGTTTTGATCGATTTTAATGAAAAAACAAAAATAAATTCTAATCGATATAATTTCTGTTTGAAATACACCACAGAGTATTTTGCTTACTGGAAATAGTAAATTTTAAATACTTTAACTTTCAATTAAAGCTAAAATGAAAGCTTCATGAAAGCTTTTTTATTTTAAAAAATTAATTTTAAACTTTACATATACCGAATTAGTGGAGGTATATATATATAATTTTGCATTTACCATGGCCAATTACTCTACAGTTCAATTATATTTTGAGTTTGCTTGCAAAAATTGAAAAATAACACGCATACATTTTCGTTTTTTTAAAAAATACATGCAGATCTCTGTCTTATCTTACAGAAAAAGATTATTGACCTGGTTTAAAGTCTGTCAAAAGTATTGATATCTTTTTAGGCAGCCAAATACATGCAGATCAAGCAATGTGCATAAAGATTACTTCACTTATCTATTTGTGGCGGCGGATACCAAAACCAAAGATATGAATACAATTCTCAAATAAATTTCATGATACTGCAACCTTCTATAAAGATTTGCTATTTTTATACACCTGTAGTAAAATAATATTTTGGGACTATTTTACTGAAACATCACTTCTATTTTTTAATTTGTTGCATTCACATGTCCAGTACACCTGTGTTATGGAGAAGAATCATGTAGCTGGTGTACTTAGGATGATAAATAAGTTCATATTGGAGGTGTACCAAGTAAGATACTGGATCTATTGCTAGTGGGGGTTGTCAGTTTGGTTCTGAAATTTCAGTAAGTACCCAGTTATCTGGAACAGCTCAGAATGAGAAATTGAAGAGCAGAGTTCAATTTCAAGTTGGGTTTGTTAATTTTACTTACATGCAAATACCCTTAGAGAAGGTATAAATCCATCACTCCCCAAGCTATGGGTTGAATAGCAGGACAGATTGGACCCTATAGCATTGGTTGGAAACCAGTCTACCACAGAAAGAAAGGGCAACCTACTGCAAGAAAATCTTCTGCCTAGTCAATCATGAATTGAAAGTGACACGATCACCCAGGTGTGTATCACATATAGCACTTAACTGATTCGGTTATTAAAATGGTGTTGGTACAAAATGTTTCATTTAATTTGACTGAGTACCAATGTGACACTATTTGTTACTGGTAAATAATAATAAGGTTTTTGGATAGCAGGAACGATATACTGATAAACTCTCATGGGAAATATCAAAGATTTTATTTCTTAGAAAGCCAAAATTTCTAAACAAACCAGATGGATAGCTAAAAAACACTTAATTTTTACAACAGGGTAACATATGGTGATATTTTGACATTGATGGAGATATAATTTGGAGATAAAGGTTTTCTTTGGAGAATGTACCTGATGAGGACCCAAAGGAGGAGGAAGAGGCCATCTGCTTTGTGTTCAACTTAAGACAAGGAAAAACCAACACTGATTTTGGAAAATTTGCTTGTAGGACAATAAGTTTGGTATAATAATTCTTTTGATTAACGAACTTGGAATTAATCTTTGCTGGTAGGAGGTGACCGGCGTAGCTGGCGCATGACCCCAACTCTACATCATAAACTGCATCAAAGGCTGACAGTTTCCCTTTTCACTTGTTTCTAAGAGAGAGCATATGTCAACCAATTAACCAAAATCTTATTACCACATTCTGCCTTGCCTCACTAAGGAAGTCCATTACCATGTCCACGGTTTAAATCATCCCCATGCAATTTGGGTTATCAGAGTTCTGACCAGTGGTTTGCCTAGCTTACACATTCTGTAACACATTCTTAAAAAAAAAAAAAAAATCAAAACTCTGGATGAGGCAAAAATTCTATGAGTTAAAAGGACTTGAGTCCCTACTGCAAAATATTGCCCTTGAAACTTTTGCAGCAACTGTACAATCATTGGCCGTAGCTGATTACCCACTATGGGGTGAATACCAAGACAAGTGCATGTAGCACTAACATTTCTTTTTGCCAACTTAGTTCAGTTTGTTTTTCACAAAAACTTTGTTCACAGCAGTCAATGTTTAGAAGTTCTTTTCTTATCTATCAACTTTGTCCACTTGAAAAAAATTTTAATCTTTTTACCCTTCTTATCTCATATCAGTATTCAATTAACTTTTGGAGATTGTGAAAACATTCTTTGGTACACTTGAATGTTGGTAAATTTTTTCTCCAGAAAAACTCATTGAAGTGTTTTAGATGTTACCCAAATATTCTTTTAAACTTTTTTTTCATTTCACCCGAAGCAAGACAATAAAGACATTAAGGCACAAAGGGTTACTGAGTGTTTAGAAAATATAAGAAAAAAAATTAAGGACAGAGAACAATAAAAGAACAGGAATTAAGCTAGAAAATAACAATTGACATTGCATTTAAATTTTTGAAAATCAAAATTAACTGGAAAGCAAGAAGCTGGAAGTATTCCATGAGTAAGTAGTGTGATAGAAGAAACTGTTAGCATCTAGCCATTTCATCTGTAAAATAACGAGACCTTGCTGCCCGTCTAGTATTGTACTTAAATTCATAATGTCTAGGTACCATACAGGAAAGTGATATATATTTTGCAAAATACAAAAATGTGGCACAAGGCCAAAAAGCAGGGATTGGGAAGGCTGGTCTTCATCTGTCTTATAATTAAACTTAGCTAGCCACACTTACTGACCCAAATATACCACAGTATTCCTTACACCAAAACAGTATATTCTTACTTACCATTCTTATTACAGTCACCACAATACCCCAGAGTCTCTATAAAGTCTTAACTAGTCCTTATATGTACAATTTGTCTGTGGTTGGGGAATGAAAATAACAACTTTTAAAAATGAAATCCCAATGAATATTTATAAAAGGAAAGTTCATCAGAACAATTAAGATGAAGATATTTATAAAAAAAGGCAAATCTTTGTTGTTTTTATCACATTTGTACTCTTCAGTCTGACTCGGGAATCTAACACTACAAATTCTTCACAATTTTATTAGCATATAAATGCCATTAACATAGTCCTCAGAATTAAATATCATGTAGAATTGTTTGTGAAAGGCTATGGATTTTCTTGGGACTGATAGTGGAATTGTTTCCCCATTGCTTTCTTTGCAATGATTTTATCCAATTAGCTGACTGTTGGCTAAAGAGTTTTTCCACCTTTTGATAGGTTGTTTCATTCGTCCTACAAGGTTGATATCCCCAGCCATAACTTGCACCCTATTGAGAAGATTGGAGGAGACAGTTTAGTTACTGACCATAATTTATTAGAATTTCTTTTTAGAATGAAAAATAGGATATTAGAAAGGGCAAATAGAAAAAAAAGGATGCTTTGAATTAAAGTTAGTTGAAATTTGTGGAACATATAATGAGGAAAGTGAGCTTGGAGAATTTAACACTCACAGCACATTGAAAGCAAGAGGAAGAGAGAAACAGCAAGTAACCTACATAACAAGCTTTGTTTAAATGGCTGACAGAACAGGGATTGGGGGAGGGGGTAATAAAAAGACAAAGATTGTTAAGAGCTACAAAGGATAGGAAGCTGTAGAGAGCCATGATTGTCCATGTTCTGAAGGAATATGGCACATAAAAGACTTAAATGCAATCTATGATTTGCTTGTTAGGAGCAATAAAAAAAATGGCTGGCCACTTATATCCAAGGATTCCTGTCTACTAGGGCAGCTAGCCAATCCCTATTGCTGACGCCAGCTCAGACACATTTCTGCTTGTTGAAAACCCACAGAGCCCACCTGTGGCTTATACTACAACTATGCTGAGCGAACCTTAGTTATAGTTTCTGGAAGAGAGTGCATTATCTGGCATGATCAACACTCTGGACAAGGCCAGCACACACAAACTCTCGGTCACAATGACTTGACTTTTTGCTAGCACAACCATTGATTGCTCCCAAAGAGTTCTGTCTACCTATATTCACTTACAAGGCTTGGGTCAACCTGTGGTATGGTTTTCAGGCACATTTCCAAATGTGCTGAACACTAGGATTGCCTCCCCCAGACCGAAGAAGTCACCTTCCTGACAAATCAACTCTGGTGACATTTAAATCTGGGTCTCATGGTCAGAAAGCGAACATTCTAACTATTCAGCCACATGCCCATATTTAGGGGCAATAATACTGAAGCAAATGTATATTCAGGCCATTGGTCACCTCAATGTGGCTCCAATTCACCACCATTTTGCATTCACAGCAGAGTTCAAGGGAAATAAACTATGATTTCTAAATTATCTCCCTGAATATCCAGATATTTAATTTAGAACCTTTTATTTATGCTTGGCAGGTATGTTATCTTTTGTTTTCTGAGAAACTTGACATGGTAAAGAGACATAAAAAGCTTAAGATTTTAAAATTATGATATAAACAGTTCATTGCTAAAGACGATAGGAAAAATGATCGGTGCCTTGTACTGCTCTAGAAAGTACCTGACTCCTTCTGACATACTCAATGGAACTGGAGAAACTGTCTTGTAACAGAGCCTGAGTTTTCTCAAGCCATGATGATGAATGATTTACTCTCTTTGCCGTGAACAACTGTTAGGACCCAAGTTCATTCCAGAACTTAGAACACACATATATTTCTCAGAGTTAACCTGTAGAAAAAGACTATGTATAAAGGAAAAAAGACAATAGAAAAACTGTAGTTTTAGCCAACACATTTTGTCCAATCTATGCAATAGTGTTTCTAAATAGGTCTAATTGCTAACAACATTTTGTTTTTTGTTTATAGATACTTTGTTTCAATAAATTCATTTCGTTTTTGCCTTGAAAAAGTCCATATTGAACAGAATGCAACAGCTAAAACTACAGTTTTCCTATTGTCTTTTTTTTTCCTTTATATATATATATATATATATATATATATATATATATATATATCTCCAAGTAAAATGAGAATAAATGGAGTATTAATTCTATTTTTTTTCTCGAGAAAAAAAGAGGAAGTATTTTGCTTTTTGAAATTGAAATAATTGTTCGCTCGCATTGCCTGAGGAGACATGTTTATAGTGTGGAAACATAATTGTAATTATGTAGCGATTTTTTTAATGATTTTTTTTTTGTTTTTGTTTTACTATCCTAAAATAAATAATATATATACATACATACATACATACATACAGGGTGTACACCCCCCCAAAATTGACATAATTTAAAATATGAATATCTGAGTAACTACATGTTCCAGGCAAATGAAATTAAGTAAAATTTATCGAAATTCAAACAAGATATTCAGAGGGATGTAGATTTTATAACCAATTTCACAAATGTTCCATATGCAAAATTTCTTTATCTGTAAGGAGGTTGTCCAGCATCCACTGTCATGTAGGAGGTTTGATATTACATAACAGTTCAGCACACTTTTCCTTGTTTCTAACTTTTCTGTATTTTAATACTATTGTTTTAGGTTTTCAAAAGCATCTTTCACTATTTCAGTATGCCTCCGGATTTCAATGTCACACGTTCCATCCTCTGTTAAAACACTTACAAGATATTTAAATTTTTATATTTGCTTGATTTTGGCATTTCCAATAGTCAATATCTCGGTATGTTCCCCTTTCTGACAACCATAAATTTTGTTCTCTTACAATTTTTCAGTTTTTTCTTCTTGCTTTCCTTCCTTACGAGTTCCTGTAGTTTCCTCTCTGTGTCTGCTATCAACACTGTGTCATCTGTACATCTTCTTTTGTTAACATTATGTCTACCAATAATAATTCCTAGTTCTCTCAGGATCACCTTACTGTAAAGAAGTCTGGTGAAAAGATACCTGCTGGTCTTATG
>CAXIWW010000775.1:7500-15000 GCA_964036315.1 Acanthosepion esculentum
CTATTACTGTATACACTTTTGACTCCCTCAGCAAAGTTTGTTTTTAAAAAGTGATTTTTTTTTTTTTTTTTTTTTTTTTTTTTTTTTTCTGTAGAGCTTAAAATGAATCCCATTAAATTCAGGGGTTGCACTATACATGAAGTCCGTTTATACATAAATAGATGCAGTATGTTTCTTTATTCTTGAGAATTGACAGCAAAAATGTTAAACACTATTAGAATCATTTTCTAACCTCCTTGGAAGATTTTTTTTAGGAATGTTTTGAAAAAATTAGCAACGATTCGAAAAAAAATTAGCAGCAGTTTGAAAAAAATTAGCAACAATTTGAGACTTACAAAATAAATATTGCATTGTAGTTGGTTTCCATACTTTCATAATTTTGTAATTTTTAATAACTTTGAATAAAAAGATTTCTTTTCACATTTATAAAAAAAAAATACGTAGATAATAAATATATCATTTTACTTAGTTTATATATTTTTATAATCTTGTAGAATCCAACAGATATCAAACAGCTCATATATATATATATATATATATATATATATATATATATATATATACACACACACTCATACAATTGCAAAAAAAAAACGATTACAAATTCTTGAAGCCATCCTAATTAAAAACCAAAAATCCAACATGAATAAAATAGCATTTAATACTGGCAGAAACATCTTAAACATATTTAATAACTAATCCTCCAAATATAAACACCAACCCCCTCCTTATTAATAATGAACTAATCCAACAATATTGTCTATAGACCCAAAATATTATCTATAAAACTAAAATAATAAACAACATATTTAAAATCTAAACATACAGACATGACGGTTGACAAAAAAAAAGAAACATGTACTAAGGTCTTCTTTCAACAACTTAGACCCAAATATTAAAAAAATTTGCAAGAAAAAAAGATTATCAAATGGAAAAATTCTGTAGTTTTTAACATACGTGTGAATATATATATATATATATATATATATATATATATATGCCGTATATCTTTCTACCCTGATTCCTCTAATATTCAGGCCGGTAGATGCAAATAAATAAATATACTGTTTAATAAATAAATAAAAACGGAGCATTTACTCAAATATGAGTACATATTTATGAAAATGTTTAAATAAATAAATTAGAAATATATAAACACACACAAGTTATGTTAAAAAATACTGACAAAGTACTTGCTTTCTTTGTTGGTTGCCGGGTCATGTAATTTAATAAATATGTATATATAATTGGTTTGCTCCCCAAATACACAATTATTACATTACATTGCCTGGCAGCCAACAAGTACATTGTCAGTCATTTTTAATGAAACTTGTATAAAAGAGGGATTGCTACACATACTATCAGGTGGCATTTAAGCTAGTTGCTGTGGAGGGCTTTTGATTGGGCCTTTGGCTTGTTCAGGAGTTTCAGAGTCCCTAAGTCTTTGCATATTCTCAGCATTGGAAGCTCTCCTGGCTGCCGTTTGATCTGGGTTCTCATTTGCATGGGACTTTCTTTCCCTTACTGCAGCCTTGGCTCTTTTGATTGCAATCTGGTCCTCTGTTGGCGGAGATTTCCTTTTGCGACGCATACTGACGTCGTATGCGATAGGCAACAATAAACTCGCTAAACTATTGATCGCTGCATTTAAGTATTGCATTAATATCAAAGCTTACCTTTCAAAAGTTCAACGATAATTCTTCTGCTGCCACTTAATTTAAAGACAAATTGATGTGCCTAGGTCCTTACTTTCCATAGAAACAATTATTTTTATTTCATGGCTGACTTTCATTGGATTCCGCAATCAATTTCAGTAATTCCCAAATTTGTTTCCAAATTATAAAAATTATCATGCAAAAAAATTTGCCACAAAAAAAAAAATCACGTTTTAAAAAAAAAAAAAAAAAAAAAAAAAAAAATCACTGAAAACATTGCAGTAATGAAAACTTGGGAATTTGAAATTTCAGAATTGGGGCCTTGATCTAGCCTGGAATGTTTTTAATTTGCTCATAGTCAGCCTAATTCCAAAATGGTATATGTTGGGCTATGGCCTCTAAGAGTTGAAAAAGTGTTACACACTGACATTTTTTATATATATATATATATATATATATATATATATATATATATATATATATTATGAAATGGACAAAGTCCAACAATTATTTGAAGACATTTTTTTATGTTTATGTTCTTTTTATAGATACAAATATTTAAGTAAATGCTCTGTTTATAATAAACAGTATTAACAACATTTACTGGCCTAAATGTTTGAGAAATTTCATAAAAAATATATGTCCTCCGGTTTGATTCCTGTCCAGACACACATATTTTCTATGAAATTTTTCAGACATTCTGGCTGATAAATCTCGTTAATACTGTTTGTCATAAACAGACCATTTACTTAAATATTTGTAACTATAAAAATAACATATAAACAGAATTTTTTATTTATATACACACATAAATATAGGTAACTATACTCGTGTCGAAAAACCTTCAAACTCTTGATTTAACAATAGCCAAATCAATCACGAAGGAAAAAAGGTTTTAAAAAAAGAAAGAGCCAGGAACATGAAAGTCTGTTGAAAATAATCGCACAGATACAGGTTCAAGGCCCAAAGAAAAAAACCCCGATACGAGTAAACAACTAACTAAAGAGCTCAATACAAGCATAGAGCAAACCCAACAATATTACCTTTTTACACACACACACACACATATATATATATATATATATATATATATATATATATATATATATAAGTGGACAGACTGAACATTGGATATGATAAAGTAATTTAATTTGATTTATGGTCCTCCACTCATCATCAGAAATCCCAACACATACATTTTTTCATCTTTTATTTTATTTTAATCTGAAGAAGCCAAAGAGAGCAGATGCTCTCGGCCAAATGTGTCGTTTATAAATTTTCCACTTTGTCTCATCTTTACACAATCTTGTAAATAAACATTAGCAAGGGAGTCAAGTGTGTACAGTAATTGGGGGTGTCAAAGGAATACCCATCCTTGTGGGAGCAGCATTTTTTTGGGTGGTGGGTGCGAGCACAATGGTTAAACATTGCTAAATTGTTAGCGCCAACTTTCAAAATTGTTCTAATTCTTCTGACAAGGAATTAAAAAAAAAAAAAAAAAAAAGCTTCAAACTGGACTTTTTACTCTTGTGTCAAAAACAAGTGCTGGTAGAATTAAATTATTTGTGTCCTCTAGCATCAGCACCGATACGATACTTGAAAGGTCACTCATTCTATTTCTGAAAATGTATGAAATTTAGATTATTTTGTTTCAGAAATGACAAAATGAAATAATTCTGTGATGCATTTCACCCTTCGAAATGACTTTAATCTGAAAAAAAAAAAAGAAAGAAAATGCATTGCATAAGGTTATTTCATTTTGTCATCAATCAGTTGTATATCCCTTCCAAACAAACTTATGAAATTAGGAATGGCAAAAATCTGATATGAACTAATTATTGACCAAATACTTGAGGAATTTTATTAAAGAAAAATGTGTTCTCTTCGATCGGCAAAAGTTTTCTTTTGTAACTGATTTCATTAATGCCCATCGGATCTAATGATGATTCCCTTTGCCCAGGGAGGACACAGATTCAAATCCTGCTGGAGTGCACATATTTTTCTTGAATGTGATTCCTTGAATATTCATGCTGGGAGTCAAATATAAATATACTGTTTAATAAACGGAACGTCTACTTAAATGAGTATCCATTAAAGTGGTGACATCTGTCAGTTTAATAAACAAAAACTCCATTTCCTTAGAAATTGCTTTGTTTCGATACAAAACTGAGCAAATATGAAAATTTTGAGTCTGATGAGAAAGACTTACCTAATGCTGAGCCCTGGCCACCATTTTACCGATGGTAGAGAAAAATGACTTAATGCCCAACCAACTGGTTGAACGGTGGCTAAATACTTGGTTGTCTTATTTGGTTAGACAAAGAAAGAATTCTGGCGATAAAGTGAAGGCATGAAATCATACTTTCTCCCTGCTAAGTATAATGCTTATATTTTTATAACTATTTTTATAAATACCGTGAAACATTACAAACCAATTATTTGTGAATTTTTACTCGGGAGCTCAGGCAGAAGGGTTAAAATTGTTCAGGAATACAGGGCTCAAAGGGTTAAAAGCACTATTCAGCCTTGCTTAATCGGCAAAATTCTTCATGGCTGAGTCATTTAATCACCTCGGATGTAAAAAGTTTCCTCTGCCCATGGGGAAGCGGGTTTGAATCCTGCCGAAGAGCACATATCTTTTCTTTAATAAGATTCCTAGAATATTCAGGGCAGTAGATGAAAATAAATATCTATACTATTTAATAGATAAACAGAGCGTATAAACGTATAATTGATAACGTATTTTACAGTGGGTAGGATTGCGTTACAACCATCAAATTCTTATTTAATAATCATCTGTCCATTTTCTTTGTGGCAGCACCTTTAATGAGATCAGTTCCACTTTATCAGAATTCTTTTTGTCCACAAGCCTAGTTTTATTTTACAAAAAATGAACAATAGATAAAAGAAAAAAAAAACTGGTAATAGAAGCTGATTCCTCACACTTGTAAAGACATCCCATAATAATTTAATAACATCCATCGACTACTGCCATTCATCACTCTCGCGTAGAAATTTGTAAGAGAGATAGAAAGGAAATATTGCCTGTTAGGTGTCTTAGCTTCAGTGACCATGACTACTGTAGAGAACTTTATCTTCACTGAGTACCCAACATGTCCTTGTGCCAGACTAAGCTAAGCATAGCAACTGTCAAAAGCAGTGACTACTGTAAATTGTAGCGTACAAGTAGTTTTCAAGCCTAAAAAATATATCCTTCTATATTTCTGAGATGAGGTATTTACACTATTTACATTGTTTGGACTGTTGTCCTCATCTTTATTGCCATATTCACAACATTTCTGCTTTTATACACTCCGACCTTCTTCAGAATCTGTCTATATTTCTGAGATATTGCAACTATTTACATCGTTAGGATCATCGTCCTCATCTTTATTGCCATATTCATGTTTCGGCCATTGTATGCGCCAACCTTATTTTTGGGTTGAGTTTTAAAGCCTAAAAAAATCTTTTAGGGTCAGTTTTAAGTCACTGGTAGCCTTCTGTACATTTGGGGGTCAACCTATACGGTAGGCCTAATTCAGAATTTTTAGATAAAAAAAAATTTGACATCTACTTGTACACTGCAATTTATGGTATTTCTATTATTGAATGAAAGCAGTACGCCCCAAAAATTGCAAATATGCGAAATGCATAATAGAAACCTGTCTAATAAGTGTATACTGGACAAATGCACCACAGCCAAATATACACACTATGCTGACAGTTTTTTTTTTTTTTTTTTTTTTTTTAATTAAAGCAGCACATAATCTTACAGGTGGGACCCAATTAAAGATACCTTCAGTTCATGTAACCTAGATTGCTCAGACGATCACCAATTTAGGATGATTTCCAAATGTCTAGATGTGATTACCAAGTCCTCTTAGCCACTTATCCTTTAAATAAAAAAATTAAAAAAAAAAAAAAACCCTCAACAGCTATTCATGGTACCCATCCATTATTCTTGCTCAGAAGCCACTTCTATTCAAACAGTTTTTTTTTCGCTTTATCAGAATTCTTTCTGTCCACAAGCCTAGTTTTATTTTACAAAAAATAAACAATAGATAAAAGAAAAGAAAAAAAAACTGGTAATAGAAGCTGATTCCTCACACTTGTAAAGACATCCCATGATAATTTATTAACATCCATCGGCAACTGCCATTCATCACTCCTTTCCTTTTTCTTGCTTCCCTGATAACTACAATCTTCAAAAAAATTTAAATGTAACATCAACCATCATCTTCTATCTTGAATCCCGTTCAGCTTTTGTCCTTTCCTCGATCTTCCCTATTCTCTTTCACTTTCACTCCCATGCGTACTAGTGGCATTCCTACCTTGCTTGGGGTGAAATTAGAAACAAACAAAGTAGGGATTCACAGTGTGTCAACTCCTAGGAGGACACACCCAGCCGACAAGCAAATCTGCTCTAACTGAACAGGATATTTATCAGAGGCAAACCTTATTTGCCAAGACAAAACCAAAAATGTGAAAACCTTTAATCGATTAAGATCAAAAGCAATGTGTAGAGCTGCTGCTTCTTATTCTTCTTATTATTATTATCAGCCTGTTCATCTTGGTGGTTATAAATCGTTTGAGGAGATAAAGAGGACCCAAACAGAACGTGATTATCAAAAGCAAGATGACATAAAAAGCGTATTCTTTCTCAAAATTTCTGAAAAAGTTCTTACGCATATAATTATAACAGTATACTGCGTTATGCAATGGATAAAAGATTCATTCTGTCTGTAGATCTTATTAGGCACAATAAGAGATTAACCCCCATACTGAAAAATAACTTAGAATAATTCTAACAATATAGCGTGACAAATGTCACTGCACATTTCTAAGTGTAGCTTAAATGTAAGAAAAGGTCAAAAGTATGGGGCACCCAGTGAAGATCAAGCTCACTATTCAGTCAATTGATGTAGCAGGACATTGTGCTAGGCTTGTAATAAGTTATGTGGTGCATAGAAGATTTGCTCTTACCATAGAATTTAGCAACATCAGCATTATTTTTTTTTTTATGGAGTCCAGAAGTTTTCATTTTCATTTCAAGGTAACCACATTATGCCTTTGCAATGGGACCATTTTTAAACACATTCTTGACGTGGGTAACTAACTGAAAAATCAGCATGTAAAGGATCGCTGTATTTTATTATGTTTTGAAATTGCTTTAATATCTATAATGAATTTTGAAATGATTGATTGATTGATTGACATATTTTTATTTTTTTACTTTACATTTTGTTGTGACTTTTGTTGAGTCTGCTTTTATATCCTGGCAATGAACTCTGAAAACAGACGGCAGACAAAACGGTGTCCTTGTTCAAACGAAAATAAAAAAAAATAAAAAAAAATGCATGCCGGAAAAGTCTATATTTGTCATCAGCAAGTTGGATTGGAAATTCCATTTGCAAACTACAAAAATCGAATATATTGTTAAAAAATAAAGATTTTATTTTTGATCATATTCTGTTGTTATTCTTTTACCAAACATTGGGAAAAATTTATTTTTTTTTTTTATTTGTTCTTCCTTATATATATATATACACACACACATACACACACAGTGTAACCCGGATATAAGAGAGTTGTCGGGACCGGAGAAGTCGTCTCTTATATCCAGGTTTGGTCTATTTTATATACATTAACACAGGCTCTAATTTGGGACCAGAGAAAATCTCTTATATCCGGGTTTCTCTTATATCCGGGTTACACTGTATATAGTGAACACTGAAAGCCCCTGAGTGTTGAATTCAATGTTCACTTTTATATTTACATACTCTCTGTCTGATACTGAGCACTTCATCCCATAAATATAGCACACTTTAAAACTATATGTCTGTCT
>CAXIWW010000775.1:30000-32500 GCA_964036315.1 Acanthosepion esculentum
GTATATATATATATATATATATATAATTTCAAGTATATATATATATATATATATAATTTCAAGTATATATATATATATATATAATTTCAAGTATATATATATATATATATAATTTCAAGTATATATATATAATTTCAAGTATATATATATAATTTCAAGTATATATATATATATATATATATATATAATTTCAAGTATATATATATATATAATTTCAAGTATATATATATATATAATTTCAAGTATATATATATATATATAATTTCAAGTATATATATATATAATTTAAAGTATATATATATATATATATAATTTAAAGTATATATATATATATATATATATAATTTAAAGTATATATATATATATATAATTTAAAGTATATATATATATAATTTAAAGTATATATATATATATAATTTAAAGTATATATATATATATATATAATTTAAAGTATATATATATATATAATTTAAAGTATATATATATATATAATTTAAAGTATATATATATATATAATTTAAAGTATATATATATATATATAATTTAAAGTATATATATATATATATAATTTAAAGTATATATATATATATAATTTAAAGTATATATATATATATATAATTTAAAGTATATATATATATATATATAATTTTAAAATATATATATATATATATAATTTAAGTATATATATATATATATATAATTTAAAGTATATATATATATATATATATATATATATATATATATATAATTTAAAGTATATATATATATATGTATAATTTAAAGTATATATATATATATATATATAATTTAAAGTATATATATATATATATATATATAATTTAAAGTATACATATATATAATTTAAAGTATATATATATATATATATATAATTTAAAGTATGTATATATATATATATATATATAATTTAAAGTATGTATATATATATATATATATATATATACTTGAAATTATATATATATATATATACTTGAAATTATATATATATATATACTTGAAATTATATATATATATATATATATATATACTTGAAATTATATATATATATATATAGATATATACTTGAAATTATATATATATATATATATATATACTTGAAATTATATATATATATATATATATACTTGAAATTATAAAATATATATATATATATATATACTTGAAATTATAAATATATATATATATACTTGAAATTATATATATATATATATACTTGAAATTATATATATATATATATACTTGAAATTATATATATATATATATACTTGAAATTATATATATATATATATACTTGAAATTATATATATATATATATACTTGAAATTATATATATATATATATACTTGAAATTATATATATATATTATATACTTGAAATTATATATATATATATACTTGAAATTTTATATATATATATATATATATATATACTTGAAATTATATATATATATATATATATATACTTGAAATTATATATATATATATATATATATATACTTGAAATTATATATATATATATATATACTTGAAATTATATATATATATATATATACTTGAAATTATATATATATATATATATACTTGAAATTATATATATATATATATATATATATATATACTTGAAATTATATATATATATATATATATATATATATATACTTGAAATTATATATATATATATATATATACTTGAAATTATATATATATATATATATACTTGAAATTATATATATATATATATATATATACTTGAAATTATATATATATATATATATATATATATACTTGAAATTATATATATATATATATATACTTGAAATTATATATATATATATATATACTTGAAAATATATATATATATATATATATATATATATACTTGAAATTATATATATATATATATATATATATACTTTATATATATATACATATATATACTTGAAATTATATATATATACATATATATACTTGAAATTATATACATATATATATATATACTTGAAATTATATATATATATAAATATATACTTGAAATTATATATATATATATATATATATACTTGAAATTATATATATATATATATACTTGAAATTATATATATATATATATACTTGAAATTATATATATATATATATACTTGAAATTATATATATATATATATATATATACTTGAAATTATATATATAAAGTATATATATATATATATATATTTAAAGTATATATATATATATATATATATATATAATTTAAAGTATATATATAATTTAAGTATATATATATATATAATTTAAAGTATATATATATAATTTAAAGTATATATATATAATTTAAAGTATATATATATACATATATATAATTTAAAGTATATATATATATATATAATTTCAAGTATATATATATATAATTTCAAGTATATATATATATATATATATAATAATTTCAAGTATATATATATATATATCTATATATAATTTCAAGTATA
>CAXIWW010000776.1:2500-7500 GCA_964036315.1 Acanthosepion esculentum
AAAGAAAGCAATAAAAAAAGACGATAATAAACAAACCAATGAAAATCAATAACATATTTCCCAAAGACATAAAACCCTTTGACAAGCAATGAAAGCTTTCAGGAAAACCAAGTGAGATGCTATAAAACTCATGCTTTCCTATTCACTACAGGTAGATTAAGTTTTCTGTAACCATAAAAAGCTACCTATATATTGTAATCCTTGAACATGTACGCGTTTTATTGTAGGTTATTGCAAAGTAATTTTTATCAGGTAAAGTGGTTTGGGATGTATAAAAGTGAAATGCTCGGAGAGAATAATCACCTAGTTGAGTCCTTATTCAGGTCGTGATCGTTGCATTTAGTTCCGCACAAATATATTGGTAAAAGTACTGATCGATCTTTTTTTTCCACAGCCACATTTAGACAAAGCAGCAGAGCAGATTCGCTTCTCCTGCTATGGCTAGTTGACAACGAGTATAGGAGACAGCAAAACTGAGTGACGCTGCTGGGGCATATATTGAACTGGAACTAAGATCAGCTAAACATAGACGCATTATTAGGGTCCCCCGCTTGTTGAAGAAACACAAATATTCTTAAGCAGGTGGACAGCTTCGGATACGAGCCACCATGTTGAAAATGAGAAATCCCACTGATTCGCTTTAATTATGAAGTTATAGATTATAGATCAGACATCTGGTTTGGTTTATTTTGTATTACGGTATATCAACCTCAATGGGTTATTAAATGCCGTCAAAATTTTTATTGCTAGTAATGTTTTTCTTCAAAAATATATTTCTGGAAATATTTTCCTTAAAGAAGTTTATAGCTGTGAAAATCTTTTCGAGAAATATATAGCTGTTTGTATTGCTGGTATATTTTTTTAAGTATTGCTGGTAATAATTTTTCCTTCAAAAATTATTACTGGTAATATTATTTAATCCAAAGTATTTCTGGTATTAAAACCTATTTTTAAACAAGTTAGAGTGTTAACTATTTGCCCATAGCTGGGACACTAACAGGTGCTACCACTCCGGGTCGAGGTGGACCTGGAAACACCAGCAATTAAGAGGTGGTTCCACGCTTTTCGAAACCTGCTGATCAGAGGCCTTGCTATCGGATGTAGTTTATCGTCTTACCCAGGACGCGTATGTAGTTTATCGTCATACCCAGGACGAAAGATCAGACATAACTACAGGAAGAATTGGTTACATTGTGGAGGTCGTATCCTGTTCGATCCACACAGAGTAAATTAAATTTACTTAATAACCATTATTTATATATAACGATATGATTAGGGTTTTAAACATTCACAACGGTACTAAAGATCAATTAAAAAGTAAATTGAAAGCATATACGATTTCTTCAGATGATCAGAAGTCAGTCGGTTTTTCGCATTATTTGATCAGAGAAAATGACGTTTTACCAGGAATTAACGTTTAATCATGTAGTTTCACAAACGTTTATGGTGTTGGATATCTTGATCCAGTTTTTTGGGTTGATTGATTAGTTTTCTAAGACTTATCAATACATTGCAAATCATTTAAAAGCAAAACATGTATTTAGACTGTAAGAATCTATTTTTTAATATAATAATGGTTTATTGATATAAGTCTAATTAATTAACGCAAAGCTAGTGGAGGATGAAGTAAATTTTTCCCAAAAGTATTTGGGCGTAATTGAATATAGCGTACACATAAGGGAATTAGAATTCGGCTCTCCGATTAACAATTCGAACCATTATCCATTACATTACCGCACATCCAAACTTAGAGCAACTGGTATTCTCAAGGAGGGGGGCACCGATTTAGGTAATGAAGAGAATCTACGTTGCTTAACTACGGCAATAAACACACACACATGTATATATATAATGATGAAAGCGGAGTCCTTAGAAATCCATAGGTCATAGTGTATTTCATGGGATAAGGTCCCATCTCTTTAGAACAAAAACTTTTACAACAATAAATGGATTTGAAATTTATCCAGACACAAGCACAATAAAGGAAAAAAAACAAAAATGGTGGAAGAGAGAAAAAAAGAAGAGAGTTTCAAAATAAGAGGGCAAGACAGAGATTTCAAAATAAGTTTTTTTAGATAGAATAGAATGAGAGGGAGAGATAGACATTATATATATATATATATATCTGTGTGTGTGTGTGTGTGTATTTAGGCAGCAATCCTTCTTTTATGCACATTTCATTGAATACGACAGACAGCGTGTTTTATTTATTTGTTTTAAACAATTTCTCGTGCAAACTAATATTTTTTTTTCTTTTCGATGATAAATTGTATAAAAACTGGCCCACAGTTTTTATATAATTTATCATCCGAAAAGAAAAAAAAATATTAGATCGCATGAGAAACTGTATAAAAACTAAATAAAAGCACCCTGTCTGTCGTATTTAATGAAATGTACATATATATATATATACATATATATATATATATATATATATATATACTAACAGCATGGCCCAACGTTGCCCGTGCTTGATTCAAAAATCGTACGACTCATACAGCAATCGCTATCACTTGACTTAAAATATTTTTGCCCTTCCTTGCCTTTAAATGAGTGCTCTTTGCCGTGCTGATGTTGCTACATGTCTTACTTCTTGCCTATCTCACACTGCGAATTTTTTCTAAGCTCTATACTAAACATTAAATCTGTTACGAAAAACGAACTAAACAAAATTAACACAAAACGATCAGCTTTAAAAAAAGGACTCGTAACTGGAAAAACCGAATGAAAAAAGAATGTTAACAAATACTTTTTCACACACAACCCAGTTCTGCGGAATCATAATCAACGTTGACTTTAAGCAAGCGAATGAGCCAATTGGAGTAAAGTGCCATGCTGATTTAAATTTTTCCCACTTGTGACGAATGCAGCTATCGATTTTCTTTGCATGCTAGCATGCTAATTAACATTCGTGTCAGTCAGAATCTTCCTCCCTATTCGTGGCAGCCAGCTATAGACTCTCACTCTGGCCAGTAGAAAATGGCCGCTAACTACATGAAAGCTACCGTAGAAGCATGAAAAAATCGATTATTTCCACTATCGATGGGAGTTGGGAAATGCAAAGTCGGTCTTGGCCTGTTTACTCACTTGGAGCATGTGCATTTTGGTGCAAACCCATCGAAAACTGCGGCCGTGCATTCATCACACACAAACACACACACACACACACACACACACTGCATTTTATAGATGGAGATTATTATTAATTACCACATAAATTAGCCTCTCTATATCATACTACCATATAATATTGAAAAAAGCGATATATAAATTAATTATTAATAAATAAATATTATATATCATAATTGTATAATAAAATAGCATAATCTATCTTAAGGAAGCGAAACAAGTTGATTGACGTCAAACATAGATGAAAGTATGAAGTTTACTTTTACTCTACCTTAATCAAATTTCGACATTAAATAATTTTCTTTATATTTCTTCAAAATAAATAATATATAAATATAAATGCAATTTACAATTTAATAATACACCAAATGTTTATTGATACGACCTTGTTTGAAAACGTCTTTCTAATAGAAAATATGCATTATAATTTATTCAGCGCAAAATACAGGGTGACCCCAAAAAACGGGAATTGGAAAAAATGTTCGTAAATTAAAACAAACCGGGGCGGTGGCCGATCTGAAAAATACCGTTGTGTGTTCGTTTACGCTGTTCAGCTGAAAACATTGGGGCAGTACACGAGATTATGACCGAAAATCCAGACACCTCTATTCGTCATCGCGTGCAGGAATTGAACCTCTCTCTCAACAGCGTTACATCGTTTCCAACTGCACTCTCCGTTGGTCGATTATGTTGACCAAAAAATCGCGAAGTACACGAAATGCATTTCTGTTTGAATGTCCATTTTCGTAATAGGCTTCGATAACTTTAACATGTTGATTGTTAATCTTTCCATAATAAAATCTTCTCTGCCAAGATTCTGGATCCGCTCCTTCTATAAGTTGTTCCAATAATGGGACCGATTTTAAATGTCAATTAAGTTTAAGCGGCTTAATGATTTTTTTTCCATTGCTTTCAGATTTAACAACTTAAGTCTAGGACAATTTCAAGCCGGGAAAGATTAACAATCAATGTGTTAAAGTTATCGAAGCCTATTACGAAAATGGAAGTTTAAAGAGAAATGCCTTTCGAGCACTTCGCAATTTTTTTGGTCAACGTAATCGACCAACCGAGAGTGCACTTGGAAACGATGTAACGTTGTTGTGGAGAGGTTCAGTTCCTGCGCGCGATGACGAGTAGAGGTGTCTGGATTTTTGGCCACATTCTCGTGCACTGCAGCAATGTTTTCAGCTGAACGGCGTAAACGAACACGCAAAGGTGTTTTCACATCTGCTACCGACCCAGTTTGTTTTAATTTACGAACAATTTTCCAACTACACTCTTGAAACTGTAACACGTTGTTTGATTGTTAATCTTTAAATGGTTAAAATATCCAAGGACATAAGTTGTTAATTCATAAAGAAAAAGAAAAAAATCATTAAACGCTTAAACTTAATTCACATTTAAAATTGGTCCAAGTTATCAGAACACCTTTTACAATTATCTACTCTGGCCTGATTTTTTTAATTTATTATTTTGTTGCGTTTTCGAAGATTTATTTGATCATTGAAATGTTACGATTTGAAATCAAATTACAAACCGGAGGGGCTCTCATCTACAGCTGTTTTTTTCCGCATATGCTTGTTTGCTCAGTCAGATTAGTGTTTCTTGAACACCCAAAATGTCAACCTGTAGTTTATCCTGCAACTATGCCGAGTGAACACAGGTTGCTGTTCAAGTATTCAATTCCACCAGGACAAAAGATTTTGAATTCAGAGTTTTAATCTCTTATACTGGTTGCCATTCACGGTTAGAGAGTCCAGTCTGTCCTGCGATTTAACCCATAGCCGGGGTACTGAAGTGAAGAGTTCAACACTTTCCGAAGTGTAACTGTGTAAAACTGAATACAACGAATACGCCCCTAATTAGAAACT
>CAXIWW010000776.1:15000-20000 GCA_964036315.1 Acanthosepion esculentum
TATATATATACTTATTATAAATATATATATATGTATGTATATATCTATATATATATAAATATATATATATGTATATATCTATATATATATAAATATATATATATATATATATGTATATATCTATATATATATACTTATAAATATATATGTATATATCTATATACTTATAAATATATATATACTTATTATAAATATATATATATATGTATATATCTATATATATATACTTATTATAAATATATATATATATGTATATATCTATATATATACTTATTATAAATATATATATATATATGTATATATCTATATATATATACTTATTATAAATATATATATATATATGTATATATCTATATTTATATACTTATTATAAATATATATATATATGTATATGTATATATCTATATATATATACTTATTATAAATATATATATATATATGTATATATCTATATATATACTTATTATAAATATATATATATGTATATATCTATATATATACTTATTATTAATATATATATATGTATATAACTATATATATACTTATTATTAATATAAATATATATATATGTATATAACTATATATATACTTATTATTAATATAAATATATATAGATGTATATAACTATATATATACTTATTATTAATATATATATATATCTATATATATACTTATTATAAATATATATATATATGTATATATCTATATATATATATATATACTTATTATAAATATATATATATATGTATATATATATATACTTATTATAAATATATATATATATATACTTATTATAAATATATATATATATACTTATTATAAATATATATATATATATATGGATATATCTATATATATACTTAGCTATCTATCTCTCTCTATATATATATGGATATATCTATCTATATATAGATATCTATATATGTATATATAGACATGTATATTTCTATCTATATATGTATATATATACTTGTATATATATATCCATATATGTATATATATATATATCTATATATCTATCTATACATGTATATATCTATCTATATATCTATCTATATATGTATATATATATATATATATATATATACATGTATATATCTATCTATCTATATATATATGTATATATATATATATATCTATATACATGTATATATATATCTATCTATCTATATATGTATATATATATATCTATACATGTATATATCTATCTATATATGTATATATATATCTATATAACTATCTATACATGTATATATCTATCTATATATGTATATATATATCTATATATCTATCTATACATGTATATATCTATCTATATATGCATATATATATATCTATATATCTATCTATACATGTATATATCTATCTATATATGTATATATATATCTATATATCTATCTATACATGTATATATCTATCTATATATGTATATATATAGATATGTATCGATACATGTATATCTATACATATATCTATACATCTATATATATATATATATCTATATATATATATATATATATACACATGTATCTATCTATATATGTATATATATATATATGTATCGATACATGTATATATATATACATGTATATATCTCTTTATATCTATATCTATCTATACATGTGTATGTATATATATATCTATATATCTATCTATACATGTATATAGCTATTTATATATATATATATATATATATATATATCTATATGTATATATTTATATCTACCTATCTATATATGTATATATCTATATATATATATATCTGTATATAGCTATATATATATATATGTATATATCTATATATGTATATATCTATATATATATATCTGTATATAGCTATATATATATATATATCTGTATATAGCTATATATATATATATATATATATATATATATATATATATATATATATATATATATATATGTATACATCTATATATTATGCAACATAAATATATGTATGTTTTTTGTGTGTAACAAATGAATAGCATTAT
The DNA here is from genome assembly GCA_964036315.1 of Acanthosepion esculentum. Classification (NCBI taxonomy): domain Eukaryota; kingdom Metazoa; phylum Mollusca; class Cephalopoda; order Sepiida; family Sepiidae; genus Acanthosepion; species Acanthosepion esculentum. The sequence continues at coordinate 16,995 of CAXIWW010000776.1, forward strand.
GCAAAATAACGATGATCCACCAGACGCCGTGCAAACTTGCGTAATGATATCGCTATTGAAGAGAGTTCGTATATATTATACACCAGATATATCTTCAAGAATGCTTTGTTCGTTTTTTGAAATTCATGTTAAACTTTAACAAATCTTTAATAATTTATTAGGCATCGACGGAGGTTTTTTTTTATATTCACACTACAGCCCCTCATTTGTCTTTATTTATGATAGTAATTAAAAGCTTATATACTTAAATAATTAAATAGTTTTAATGCAGTTTCTATGTTACGATCCGGAGTATATCTTGTAGAATTTGATAATAGCCTGAGAAAAATAAAAAAAAATTGTGATGATACATTGCTCATAATCGGACGAGAAATAAGCCGACTCTGAAACTACACATTGAATCTATGGACTGTATAGGATTACCCAGACCTTCCAAAGTTTACACACAAATATTGTGCTTTGGGAAATTTTGCAATAAACATAATTTTGGTTGTAAATATGTAACATTTATGAGGATAATATACGTAAATATTTCAGTGGGTGTTATATATATATATATATATATATATATATATATATATATATATATATATATATATATATATATATATATTATGCAATATAATTATATGTATGTTTTTTTGTGTTTAACAAATAAATAGCAGTATGCAAAATAACGATGATCCACCATGTATATATGTATCTATATATCTATATATTTATCTATACATGTATATATCTGTTCAATTATCAACGTTAACATCGACCTATTTCAAATTACAAATTTTACTTGGCTTAAACGAAAATTACTTACACTATAATATATATAATGTATAATGCATTTCTTCAATTTTGACGGAACGAGTATTCTAGTAAATATGCAATCAGGGAAGAAAATAAAAAGAAATATATCGAAATTTTTGTTTTAAGATTCTGTTCATTGTCTTCAATGACATGTTTCTGTACCCAAAACCCAGGACGGCAGAAATACTTCGCATACATAATTCTTTGAAATGCCTTCCAAATAATGGTAAGACATTAGCTACAGTGGGCGGCAGATATATATCTTAAATTTTAAACTGTCACCTATGTGGTGCTAGTGAACTTGGGCAAGTGGTAATGTTGTCTTCATCTAGATAATGTCTTAGCATTATGTAGAAGGTATATCTGGTTAGTATTTCTCCCGGACCCATTACATATATATATATATATATGATGGATTCTCCCGTCGAGTTCGACGTATGAGGTTCCGACGACCACGAACTAATTATCTGCATGCCTATGACGGGCATAACTATTTAAACCGGCTCGAGAATTGCACAAATGACCACAAACAGTACAGAAGAATCTATTGTATCCAAGTGCAGCAGGAACACTGTTAGATGTCTAATTTTGCGTTCTTGTTTCACGTGTCGACTGATGGTTACCTCTCAATGCAGCTATATAAATGTTGTACTTCTTTAGTTCCAATGCGACAAGAGATGTTTTTCTTTCTGGTGCTGAGTTGTTGTCCTGGAGAGTTTGTACATTCCAAGTGCCAAGATCAAGTTGATCAATGATTTGTTTCAAGCGGTGAAGGCGTGTTTCGGACCATCCACACTTTTTGGATCTGTCCATAAAAAAGTTACGGTGCAAAAGACTTGCCATCGAAACTTCGATCGACAGTCCTTAAGTGTTGTTATCGCGGAGTTTAACCTCTCTGGATCCAAGTCAATATCAGCCAGTACATGCCCCTTGGCAGACACATGCAATATAATTACCTGGTTAAGCTGTCGTGAGTTTTTCTTTCCATCTGAAGTCTCTTTTCGTGAAACTAAGACTTAAAGGATTGCTAACCAAAGCTCAGAGAGACACCTTTCACCCCCATCAAGGGCAGCTAGCCCGCGCCAGTTCTCAACCTGGTACTTTATATGGTTGGCCACTCGTATTCGAGGATACCCGTCTACTAGGGCGGCTAGTCAATCCCTATTGCAGATGCGTGCTCAGTCGCATTTTTGTTTATTTAAAAACCCACAGAGCCTACCTGTGGTTTATACTGCAACTATGCTGAACAGATCGTAGAGTTTCTAGGAAATAGTGTGTTATCTAGCATGATCAACAATTTGAACAAGGCTAGCACGCTGAACCTCTCGGCCACGATGACTTGTGACTTCGTGCTAGCACAGCTATCGATGGCCCCAAGGATTCCGTCTACCCAATTTCACTCACAAGGCTTGGTATGGTTTTCAGGCACTTTCCAAATGTGTCGCACGCTGGGATCGTCTGATAACATTATGAAATCTCCTTCCTGACAATTCGACCATCGTGTCATTCGAACCCAGGTCTCATGGTCAGAATGCGAACGTTCTAACCACTCGGCTACGTATTGTGTCCAGAATCGTAGCATTGAAGGCAATGCGCAAAATCTTTGAAAAATATGTTCAATGAATGTTCGTGTTTTCGTCCATGATTATATATTTATATTTCCAGACATTGTTTTGTCCACGTATTTTCACCCACTGACCATATGAACAATGATTAGAAATTCTGTATTTTCGTGGCGAGTTCTTTTTAACATGTGATCAGAAAATATATTCATTTAAATCTCGCAACCCAAAAGCGGAGGTGAGTCAGAAGAAGGGATTATGCATAAACTACAAGAAGGCAGAATGAATGGTCATCAGTATAAAAAAAGGCCTAAAATGCGATTTATAGGTCGGAGACACCAAAATCATGCAGGTGCGGAAATTTAAATATCTGGGAAGTGTTCTGACAGTGGACAGTAAGTGTGACGCTGAGATCCGAAGATGTATTGGGGTTGCCAAAGACGCATTCCAAAAGCTAGGCACAGGATTACGAGACAGGAGGATATCGTTGCTAACAAAGAAAAGAGTACTGAACTGCTGTGTGATATGTCCACTTTTACAGCAGCGAATGATGTTGGAAGCTTTCCTCAAAGCGGAAGAAGTGATTCGAGGCAACGGATGTGTGGTTCTACAGAAGGATGCTAAGGATACCATGGACCGA
>CAXIWW010000776.1:25000-30000 GCA_964036315.1 Acanthosepion esculentum
CCCCCATTTAACCGGTGAGACGGATTTTGACTTTACCGAAACTTGAAAACGAAGACTGAAGATGTCGTGTGAATATACGGCAAGGCTACTCCATTTTAAACCTGATCTAGCTCTTGTAAAGGTAAAATAGCGAAAGATCTTTCGAAAAATCTGAGCAAAGTATTAAGAAACAGGAAGATTTCGTTCGAAACAAAGAAAAGAAAACTGAACTACTATGTAATAACAGCGAAAGATCCCTTCCAAAATCTGAGCAAAGTATTAAGAAACAGGAAGATTTCGTTCGAAACAAAGAAAAGAAAACTGAACTACTATGTAATAACAGCGAAAGATCCCTTCCAAAATCTGAGCAAAGTATTAAGAAACAGGAAGATTTCGTTCGAAACAAAGAAAAGAAAACTGAACTACTATGTAATAACAGCGAAAGATCCCTTCCAAAATCTGAGCAAAGTATTAAGAAACAGGAAGATTTCGTTCGAAACAAAGAAAAGAAAACTGAACTACTATGTAATAACAGCGAAAGATCCCTTCCAAAATCTGAGCAAAGTATTAAGAAACAGGAAGATTTCGTTCGAAACAAAGAAAAGAAAACTGAACTACTATGTAATAACAGCGAAAGATCCCTTCCAAAATCTGAGCAAAGTATTAAGAAACAGGAAGATTTCGTTCGAAACAAAGAAAAGAAAACTGAACTACTATGTAATAACAGCGAAAGATCCCTTCCAAAATCTGAGCAAAGTATTAAGAAACAGGAAGATTTCGTTCGAAACAAAGAAAAGAAAACTGAACTACTATGTAATAACAGCGAAAGATCCCTTCCAAAATCTGAGCAAAGTATTAAGAAACAGGAAGATTTCGTTCGAAACAAAGAAAAGAAAACTGAACTACTATGTAATAACAGCGAAAGATCCCTTCCAAAATCTGAGCAAAGTATTAAGAAACAGGAAGATTTCGTTCGAAACAAAGAAAAGAAAACTGAACTACTATGTAATAACAGCGAAAGATCCCTTCCAAAATCTGAGCAAAGTATTAAGAAACAGGAAGATTTCGTTCGAAACAAAGAAAAGAAAACTGAACTACTATGTAATAACAGCGAAAGATCCCTTCCAAAATCTGAGCAAAGTATTAAGAAACAGGAAGATTTCGTTCGAAACAAAGAAAAGAAAACTGAACTACTATGTAATAACAGCGAAAGATCCCTTCCAAAATCTGAGCAAAGTATTAAGAAACAGGAAGATTTCGTTCGAAACAAAGAAAAGAAAACTGAACTACTATGTAATAACAGCGAAAGATCCCTTCCAAAATTTCGTTCGAAACAAAGAAAAGAAAACTGAACTACTATGTAATAACAGCGAAAGATCCCTTCCAAAATCTGAGCAAAGAATTAAGAAACAGGAAGATTTCGTTAGAAACAAAGAAAAGAGAACTGAACTGCTATGTAATATCAGTCTTCGTATATGGCGGTGAATACTAGATTATCTCTTCACCGATGAAGGAGAGACTCAATGTAACATAACTGTGTTTCTATAGAAGTATGTTGACAATATGATAGACGGAACATGTGAGCAGCGCCGAAGTTTTAAAGAAAATAGAAACAAAAAGGACACTTATCCTTAACATCAGGAAGATACAGTTGAAATTTCTAGTGCACAGTACAAGTGCAAGAGGGCTTGGGAAATTTGAAGCTAACGGGATAAATTGAAAGAAAAGGAAACAGAGGAAAACCACGTGTATCCTACCCAACGAACTTCAGCAAATCGACGGTAGAACAAGTTTTAGAAGATCAATAAAAAAAAAGAACAAAATTTCTTAAGAGCTACAAAGAACAGGAAATTCTGGGGAGTCATGATCCCATCAATGGACATGGAACATAGATAATGACTTTTAAATCGTGTTTTGCAGATAAATATAAGTAAGCAAAGACACGGAAATGTTATTCAACGATCGTATTGCGTAGTTCATGTTCTTCGTGATTTGCCTCTTCACGATGAGTTCTTGTGAAAATATTGGTACAGTTGGACAATTCAGACAAACATATCGATCTGTTGCTTGATTAACCGAGGTCAATATCCGACAACGTAATTGAATGGGAAGATTGATTAGGCAGTGAAAATTAGTTGCTCGCATATTATCGAATAAATCTGAATTATTTATTAGCATTCAAGGATGTATAGATCGAGAGAGGGAGAGATATGTACGTGACAGTGGATCAGATTACAATAAAACAAAATGTATTTATGCTTCCATTTGTAATCTAGGAATTGAAAATTATATAAATCGTATACATTTCCTTGTGAAAAGATAGGAATATAATATGAGGGTGCGGAAAATGCTTGAGTCGACGCAAAACCTGAAAAAATAACAAAACCTAGTTACTTTTTAAGGTCTTTTTAGTCGAGTCGAGAACTTTTCGTCATCCAAATGCACTCGACGAAACTTGGCAAGTCACTGTAGGGGAATTTACTGAAGCGGTGGAGTTACTTCCGTGCGTCTATTACGATGAAGATTATGCTGACCGGAGTTTATTTCCTGGCAAATCTAATGTCGCCGGATATGTTATTGGGTATGAGATAGACAAAATCATATTCATCGAAGGGAGGGCATTACAATGACAAAATACTTGGTGCGAGCAGCAGCTCTCTAATTTAATAGATAGGCAAGTATCATCAGAACTGTTTATTGGCTTGAAAGGAGAGTACACCTGTTATGATGTTGGTTTGGGGTTTGTAGAGACAAACGACAAATAACACGTAACAATAAAAAGGGTTTTAATAGGTTGGTAAAAAGGTACAGAAAACGCCTGAGTAGTCTATAACTAGCTCAGCCAGGAACGTCTCGGTCTTCTGTCTCTCGACATGCCACTATTTAAAGTCTTTGTTCACAGACGCAGACAAGTTCATCTTCAAGAGGGGTGGTAGGTTTCCGACACAACAACACCCACAAAACAAGACTACATCCGAAGATATATACTTTGTCTTTTGTGAGATACAAAGGGTGTTGCATATCATGAAGCGATAACCTAAATACGAGAGCGGTAATGGGGGAAGGTTATTGCTGTCAGTTGAAAACAAGGCAGAGTGTTGTGCAGTGAATGCATCCTTAATTATCTGTCGTAAAGTTGTGTTGCACTTACACGAGAATAGAATATCACATAGACCAGAGTCGATCAGGTAAAGGTTATGGCATTAACATGGCAGTCTTGCTTCAGACTATTCAAACTCCTGAGTTTCTTCCGTCTATCTTACATCATTTCCGGTCATTGCACGATTTATTTTTAGATGTAATACAGTTTGATTGTGAAGAGGATAAAACTAATGTAAGTTTTCTTTTGGCAACAAAACCTGAAGTTTACAGCTGAAGCATTAACAGTTTGAGAAATACAAGAGGTTAAGTTATCGCAAATGAACGTAAATATTTTCTTGGTTAAATATGTCAATAAAATATCCAAGAACACATTTTTCAATTGGCATCTTCAAATGCAACTACACTTTTTTTCTCGCCGTTATACATAATTGATAATATAAAAAGAACTATTGGGAATTATCCAGGTGATGCAACAGTAGGTATGCAGTAATGAAAAAAACAAAACGTGCACGAAAAATGTTATTGTATTGATTTTACAAGCATATCAATAATAATGTCCTCCACAACTGTTTCAAAAATCCATTTGCGCTCCTCGTCCATTAAATTATCAGCCATCGTAAAATTACCACTTTAGCTGCAAAACATTTATTATTATTATTTTATTTCCTTTGGTTTCTGATGTATACTCATTTCTTTCCGGGTACCAACCAGAGACCTAAGGTCAGAAGTGACATTATCCATTGAACAGTTTTGAAAAAAAAAACGTTCATATTTTACATAGATAAAGCTCTTCGTAAGGCTTGGGCTGTATTTGTGAGTACAATTGTTTTGTTATTTTAAGGAATGGGCTACCAGGGATTCCTTCAAAGAGTCTATTGGAATCTCTTCCAATCAATCCGAGGGCAATATTTTTTTATTATTATCACCATCATCGTCAATTTCTGGTCCAACGACCTAAGATCAGAAATGGATTCATGACATATTCCACAGATTATTTTTGTAAAAAAAATATCTAAGATCATAAACATTTTAAATAGATAATGCTCTTCGTAATGTGTGAGATGCACTAGTGAGTACAATTGTTTGGTATTTCTTTAAGGCATGAGCTACCAGGAATCTATACAATGAGACTATTGGAACCTTTTCTAATCAATCCGAGGGCTCCAACTACATCTGGAATTTTGATGTCCTCGTGTTACACATTTTTTAATATTTCAACTTCAAGATCCTTGTATTTTTAGTTTTTATGAAGATCTTCAAAGATACATTACAATTTTCAGGGTTTGCCATGTCAATAAGAAAGAACATTTTGTTCTTGTTTAATTTGATGTCGATGTCTGGCCGATTAGCTTGGAGTGTTCTGTCTGTGTGTATTGTAAAGACCATAAAATTATGACAGGCCCTATCACTGTAACCGAGTTTGAGTTATGCTCATAAACGTTCCTTGCAGTTTCATTCAAATAAAAGTTGCATCTTTTCACGTGCAAATATTGACATATTCTATCATGCCGAGATTTACGTTCAGTGGGTGCTAAGACTGGGCAGCCTGATACAAGATGGTCAATTGTTTCTGGATATTTAATACAAAATCTGCATTTCGGTTTAAACATATTTTTTTTAATAAGAGTGTTTTTAAATGTCTAGTTAACAGGAAAATGTCCTGTGCAGCAAGAATAAGACGATCAGTTTCATCTTTTAACCCTGCACTATGTATCCACTGATGGGTACAGGGTTTGTCTGCATCAGTTTGTCTTATACGGGTGCAGTTTGACCATGAAGAGGCTTATCTTGCCATCGTTTCTGCGTTTGGCACATTGCATTTCCTTTCTTTTTAAGTGTATTGCGCTATAGTATATGTATTTAGATTTATTTTCACTACTTGACCTACGTGAAATAGCATTTTGAATTTGTTGGTTTCT
>CAXIWW010000776.1:35000-47500 GCA_964036315.1 Acanthosepion esculentum
ATATATATATATGATATATATATATATATATGAGTTATATATATATATATATATGAGTTATATATATATATATATGAGTTATATATATATATATATATGAGTTATATATATATATATATATATGAGTTATATATATATATATATATGAGTTATATATATATATATGAGTTATATATATATATATATATATGAGTTATATATATATATATATATATGAGTTATATATATATATATATATATGAGTTATATATATATATATATATATATGAGTTATATATATATATATATATATGAGTTATATATATATATATATATATATGAGTTATATATATATATATATATATGAGTTATATATATATGAGTTATATATATATATATATATGAGTTATATATATATATATGAGTTATATATATATATATATATGAGTTATATATATATATATATATATATATATATATGAGTTATATATATATATATATATATATATATAGATATATATATATATGAGTTATATATATATATATATATATATATATATATGAGTTATATATATATATATATATGAATTATATATATATATATATATATATATATATATATATATGAGTTATATATATATATATATATATATATATATATGAGTTATATATATATATATATATGAATTATATATATATATATATGAGTTATATATATATATATGAGTTATATATATATATATGAGTTATATATAAATATATATGAGTTATATATATATGACTTATATATATATATGAGTTATATATATATATATGAGTTATATATATATATATATATGAGTTATATATATATATATATGAGTTATATATATATATATATGAGTTATATATATATATATATGAGTTATATATATATATATATGAGTTATATATATATATATGAGTTATATATATATATATGAGTTATATATATATATATGAGTTATATATATATATATGAGTTATATATATATATATATATGAGTTATATATATATATATGAGTTATATATATATATATGAGTTATATATATATATGAGTTATATATATATATATGAGTTATATATATATATATGAGTTATATATATATATGTGTTATATATATATATATATATATATATATGAGTTATATATATATATATGAGTTATATATATATATATATATATATATATATATATATATGAGTTATATATATATATATATATATATATATATATATATGAGTTATATATATATATATATATATATATGAGTTATATATATATATATATATATGAGTTATATATATATATATATATGAGTTATATATATATATATATATATATATATATATGAGTTATATATATATATATGAGTTATATATATATATATATATGAGTTATATATATATATATATATATGAGTTATATATATATATATGAGTTATATATATATATGAGTTATATATATATATATATATGAGATATATATATATATATGAGATATATATATATATATGAGATATATATATATATATGAGATATATATATATATATATGAGTTATATATATATATATATATATATATATACGAGTTATATATATATATATGAGTTATATATATATATGTGTTATATATATATATATATATGTGTTATATATATATATATGTTATATATATATATATATATGTGTTATATATATATATATGTTATATATATATATATATATATATATACGAGTTATATATATATATATATACGAGTTATATATATATATATACGAGTTATATATATATATATATGAGTTATATATATATATATATATACGAGTTATATATATATATATACGAGTTATATATATATATATATACGAGTTATATATATATATACGAGTTATATATATATATATGAGTTATTTATATATATATATGAGTTATATATATATATATGAGTTATATATGTATATATGAGTTATATATATATATATATATATATATGAGTTATATATATATATATATATATGAGTTATATATATATATATATATATATATATATGAGTTATATATATATATATATATATGAGTTATATATATATATATATATATATATATATATATATATATATATATATGAGTTATATATATATATATATATAAAACAACTAAAAAGTTGCAAATTAAAAGAATGAATGTTTTTTTTAGAAAGTATTTATTTTATTCATATTTTTTATATATATATTTGATATTTCAGATCGACCCCGATGTTTCTGAAAATATCAAATATATATATAAAAAATATTAATAAATACTTTCACAAAAAACATTAATTTTTTTTTATATGCAACTTTTTAGATGCTTTTTTATATATACATATTAATAAAGTATACGTGGCTTCTCATTATGCTATATATTATATATATGATATAATTTGGTTTTGGTGGTGTTGAATATTAAAAGCCAGTTTATTACTATCAAACAATACAATTGAAGATAATTTATCTAATCTGCATATAAGTTTTGTCATGGCTACTTCTAAAACCAATAAAATCCTTAATTAATATAAAACACAATTATTAGCTAAAACTTGAAGAAAAATTACACTATCACCCGTAATAAGAGCTAATTTTTTGTTGAAGTATGATATCTAGGAAGGGTAAAGTGTTATTTGATTTATTTTTTATTAGATGCAAAGGTACAGTCTGTTGTGGGTTCAACGTTACTTAGTTTGTTGACAAGATTGGGTAAAATTATGTTTTGTGGATATATTAGTAGATTTTTATCTATGTATCTGAAATAAGAATCTTGTGGTAAAATATATTTGACAGTACCACCTTCTAGAAATTCCAAATATAGACAAGCCAAAACGTCATTAAGACTTTACCTCTGGATCAGAGTTTAACAATATCTTACCCTTCAGGGAAATCATACTACACGGAAATAATAACGAACTTTCAGTTTGAGGCTTACAGAAAAATTACCAACAAGAATGATCTGGCCAATTTTTATTCCCATCAGTGTAACAAGATCAAATCGGGAATAAGTATACGTTTCAATTTAAGTGCATTAAGAATCTGTAACCCACAATACATACACAAAAAATGTCCAATATCTTTATTATTTCATCCACAAAGCTAAGAAAAAGTCATTCAAAAATATAACCGCATCAAAGATAACATTATTAACAAGAATAGATTAGTGATAAAAAGCAGGCATATAATATTATTACTAACTCTATAACATCCACGATCCAAAACAATTTATCCAATCCAAGCAACATGAAAATAATTACAACCACTATCCAAAACTCTTATGTAAATGGTCAGAAACAATAATACCCATAACAATAATAATTCTGAAGCAGGTATATATAAAATAAATTCTCAGAACTGTTCCCCACAATGCATTAGAAAATTAAAAAAAAACATATCTATGGATACAAAAGGGATCTTAAACACAAAATCTTATTAAATGAATTAATTATGCATAGAAATAAATTCAACTGCAATTTTTACAATATTATGACACATTCATTAAAAGAGAAATTAACTTAAGGAAGATTCTCAAAAGTGCTTCTATCAAATCTTATAATACAAATCTACACCTCGAAACTTTTCCAATATCTCCATTCCTAAAAGAATTGCTATTTTCCCAAGCCAAGATACGTGACTACAAAATGTAAAAATAACAGAAAATAAAACGCTTAAGTTCGTAACCTCATGCTACTCAAAATATATAATACCTAAATTAAACCCAAACTAAAATAATTTAAAAAATTAATTTACATTAAAAGAAAATTAATGAACATCACTTACTCTCTTTCGGTTATTAGACATTGCATTGTGTCATTTCGTGTCCTCCATAGATAGCCTGGCATTCCAGCTTAACCTGATGAATATTTATGAGCCTTTCTAAACATCAAAAATTTGAAAAAACAAACAATAACCTTTTCGCTCTTGTATATAAGTACTTGTTACAAATTAAAATCCTTGAATGCGCCTTGATAAAGTCCCTCGGGGGATAGCATGTGTCGGCTAAGATAAGTTTTCCTTTTGACTTTATTCATATTGCCTTTTATATGTGTGTGCCTGTATGAAATAGAAAATAAGCAAGCTGTTATACACATTACTTACATATTTCCACATTGGATCAAACGATATTTATGCCATATGTGAACTGACGTAAATAATACACATTGTTAAAATTACATCCCGTTCTTTTGACAGAGAAAATAAATTTATTTTATTTTTCGAACGAGAAGTATGCGTTTGCATAAAGATAACGAAAATCTGTTCAGAATCAAATTCCGTAGTATTTGATAGCTAATGATATTTTCCTTTCGCATAAACCTCCTTATCTAATGCAGACATTCGCGATAGCCAGGAATGCAATAATTGAAAGCTGGCGTACATTTTCTTTTTAATTTCTGCTTCATCATAATCATCATCGTCTTCCAATTAATTATCAATTATTATTAATCTTCTTTGTTTTCCTCCATCATCAGGTTTTCACCATTGTTGTTATTATTATTATATTTTTTCTTCTCGTCTTCCTCATCAACTTCCAGTTATTATTATTTTCTTCAGTCTTCTTCATTATTATATTTTTTCTTCTTTGTCTTCTTCTCTTTCATCATCATCTTCCCATTATTATTATTATTATTATTATTTTCTTCTTCTGGCTTCTCCATTATTTTATTTTTTTCTTCTTCTTCACTATTACTACTATTATTATTTCTTCTTCTTTGTTTTCTCCATTATTATATTTTTTCTTCTTTGTCTTCTTCCTCATTATTATTATTACTATTTCTTCTTCTTTTTTTTCTCATTATTATAATTTTTTCCTCTTTGTCTTCCTCTTCTCCTTCTTCATCAACTTCCCATTATTATTATTATTACCGCTTCTGTCTTCTCTTTGTCTTCTTCTTCTTCCTCATTATTATTATAATTACTATTTCTTCTGCTTTGTTTTCTCCATTATTGTAATATTTTCTTTGTCTTCCTCTTCTCCATCGTCATGTTCCCATTATTATTATTATTTTCTTCTTCTGTCTTCTCCATTATTATTATTATTATTATTATATTATTTCTTCTTCTTTGTTTTCTCCATTATTATATTTTTTCTTCTTTGTCTTCCCCTTCTTCCTCATCAACTTCCCATTCTTATTATTTACCTCTTCTGTCTTCTCCATTATTATATTTTTTTCTTCTTTGTCTTCTTCCTCATTATTATTATTATTACTATTTCTTCTTCTTTTTTTTCCATTATTGTAATTTTTTTCTTTATCTTCTTCCTCATTATTATTATTATTACTATTTCTTCTTCTTTTTTTTCCATTATTGTAATTTTTTTCTTTATCTTCTTCTTCCTCATTATTATTATTACTTCTTCTTCTTTGTTTTCTTCATTATTATAATTTTTTCTTCTTTGTCTTCCTCTTCTTCCTCATCATCATCGGTAAATTTTAGTAAATTTCATTTTTAGAAACGCCAACATGATTTTATTTCCCGTAAACAAGTATTTCACATAAATAATAACGTTGCAAAACATCACGCGATATTGTGATTAAAACGAAACGCTTTAAGTGCTGCAATGCATATTTTATAATATGATACAATATCTAAGCAAATTATTTAATGGAGTTCTCAATCAATAATGAGATGAGGGAATAGATAACTTATATAACTAATGCGTTAATCATTTTTAAATCACTTAACATTATAACACTTAAGTGGATACTATTGGACAAATTACTTAATATTTTGCTAATCAATTAATTCAGAGTTTCTGAGTTACTTCTTGATAGAAATAAATGCTTAGTTCAATTAACGCTGTTGATTATCTATGGTCATCTTAGTTATTCTGAGTAATTCATTGCTAATCAATGGACTAAATTATGCTGACTAAACCCTAACTAGTACCGAGTTATTCACTTATTCATAATCACTGGCTAACCCATTTAATTAGTTGCCAGTCTAACTGCTCAAATGTTGTTGCTAAGCTATATTGCTCCACCGTCGTCCCTAATATGACTTTTCAGTTTAAATAATTTATATATTTGTCGATCATTGGTTAAAGCATTTAAACTGCGGCCAACTTATTTAATCCCAAACTGTTAACACCCAAGGACTATTTCCTTCTTCTGATTTTCATATCCCTTCAGGGCGTTGGCAATCGTGTCTGTCCAAAACTTCCAACCATTTCCATTCTCTGTTCTGTCTCTGTCCCACTTACGCTCAATATGTCTTGTGTGGATAAAATTCTCAAATGGAAGTTCTTGGGAAAGCTGTCGAATATGTTATTCGACTTAGGCAACCTGTGGCGATCAAATTCATACATTTTCTTCATTAGATCCGTCCCAAAGCAAGCTTTCATCATCTTCAACGTTTTTTCTTCATGTTTCCATTCTTCTTCCAATTCTTCTCCATATTCTTCACATTCTACAGATTGATCATCTTTGTCTTGCCATTCTTCTTCGTCGGAGTCTCGTTCTCCGTCTTGCCATTCTTCTTCGTCGGCGTCTCGTTCTCCTTCTTGCCATCCTTCTTCGTCGGCGTCTCGTTCTCCTTCTTGCCATCCTTCTTCGTCGGCGTCTCGTTCTCCTTCTTGCCATCCTTCTTCGTCGGCGTCTCGTTCTCCTTCTTGCCATCCTTCTTCGTCGGCGTCTCGTTCTCCTTCTTGCCATCCTTCTTCGTCGGCGTCTCGTTCTCCTTCTTGCCATCCTTCTTCGTCGGCGTCTCGTTCTCCTTCTTGCCATCCTTCTTCGTCGGCGTCTCATTCTCCTTCTTGCCATCCTTCTTCGTCGGCGTCTCATTCTCCTTCTTGCCATCCTTCTTCGTCGGCGTCTCATTCTCCTTCTTACCATCCTTCTTCGTCGGCGTCTCATTCTCCTTCTCCGTCTTACCATCCTTCTTCGTCGGCGTCTCGTTCTCCTTCTCCGTCTTATCATCCTTCTTCGTCGGCGTCTTGTTCTCCTCCTCCGTCTTACCATCCTTCTTCGTCGGCGTCTCGTTCTCCTTCTCCGTCTTATCATCCTTCTTCGTCGGCGTCTTGTTCTCCTTCTCCGTCTTATCATCCTTCTTCGTCGGCGTCTCGTTCTCCGTCTTGCCATTCTTCTTCGTCGGCATCTCATTCTCCTTCTCCCTCCTTCTCCGTCTTCCCATTCTTCTTCGTCGGCGCCTCATTCTCCATCTTTGTCTTCTCATTCTTCTTCTATATGCAGTGCCTCATCAAGCCATGATCATATCTTTACAATTCCTTTTTCCTTTTATCTCTTAGGAGGCATTGGCACTTAACAATCATTCTCTTTGTTTCCGCTCTCCCATTCATTCACAAAATAAAATCTTAAGGAGTTTGCTCACTGTTTACTCCTGCCTGTCTTGCCTTCAATACTTCCTCTAATTTTTAAATTCTCGAAAACCTCCTGACATAAATTTCAATTGTTTTTTCTGATTTTTACGTATATGTCGATTAAATTTTTATTTTTTCTGCAACTTCTTCATTACTCATAGAGGCCGTCCATGTTATTCTCAGCATTCGACTCTTGAACTAAGAACTTTTAGACTTCATTTACACAGAAATTGTATAGCCTTATCTGCCATATAGAAGAATAGATATGACAGGTATAAAGGAAGAAATCTTCAGTGCTAAGAACATTTTCCTATATCTTAATACTTTGATTACTTTCTGGAAGGCATCTTCCTATAATACAATACGCGTTCAGATTTCTCTATCCCATTAACAATCATCTGTCACTACACTACCCAGATAATTAAATGTCAGCACCTACTTGATTCTGACACGTCGAATCCGTTTCTGTCATCAGCAATTTGTTGAGAAGTAATGGAATACGAAACCGCCATTTTTATGGCTTCGTTCATTAAGTTGATTCTGACCCAAGGTTGTACTAAATGTGTGAATATATAGAACTTAGCTTAATTCTACTGAACATATTTTAGTTTGGCATAAGGATACCAGTTGAGCATCTTTCTATTGATCTCATATTACGAGAAAGAATAGCCTGAAAATCGCTAGGCTACAGTGGCAGTTTACATTTTAATTAGGCTACTTTGACCTATCACATTTATGG
Organism: Acanthosepion esculentum; assembly: GCA_964036315.1. Taxonomy (NCBI): domain Eukaryota; kingdom Metazoa; phylum Mollusca; class Cephalopoda; order Sepiida; family Sepiidae; genus Acanthosepion; species Acanthosepion esculentum. The sequence goes on from CAXIWW010000776.1 coordinate 43,085, forward strand.
GGTTACTGACGAAGTTTAAATGAACTACTATAGCAACTATATCTATGAGATCAGCTTACGAACCATCGAGATACTAGGGGAGATAACAATGCATAACAAACTTGTAAGAAATTGTGATGGAAATGGCCTATATACCGGACGAAAGAGGCACAAAATCGCTTGTACCATACACAGTCATATAAATTACCTCATACCTTAGGACTAATAAAATACCTCTATGTGGGCATAAAAAATTTGCATAATTGACCGAGGAACACAAAACAATGGTTGATTTTGTCTTTGGGCGGGAAGGATTACGGACGGCGAGGAATACGATTGAACAAGACAGCTTTGAGATTCAAGGACAAAGACGTAGCAGTGACGAATGTCACAAACATATTACTACAGAAATAAACTATTTTTTCGAGAAGAAGCGATAGTTAGAAAGTTTGTCTCGACTACCTAAATTGGTGACACAAGGACAAGACCACACGAGTATTTAATGCATCATGCAAAAGATTTTGTTTTTGATAGATTCGTTTCATTACCGACCATTTGCAGGTTATTTAATGGCAAAAAAATTATTTTTAGATGGTAGAAGATTTTATTTTTTGATGATAATTTAGTAATGCAAGAATTACTGATTAACCCATAGCTGGGGAGAGAAAAGGTGGATTCATAACTTTTCCAAGGATATTCGCGCGTGGGAGAATAAAATGAACCCAGGTGCTATTGGAACTCGGTCCTGCGATTAACAATCCCTAGTCATCATCAATTGCACATAAACGCACACCCAACCTTACTGCAGCAGGTATTCCCAAACGGTCACCCATCTTCATACTGACCAGACTCGATGTTACTTTGTTGATCGTATGGGAACCGGTGTTTCAACGTGATATATCCGTAAGCCCCGTGTGGTTTTTTATTTACATGTTTGAAAAAAAAAAAAAGTCAATAAGGACAACGGTATGAGACAAATTGGAAGAAAAACTTATTTTCGCTCAAAGAAATTCTTTTGCATTAAATGTAAGAGTGAAAACTAACAATTCTTCATAACAAAAAAAAAAAACGAATAAAACAAACAAAAAAAAGAAATAAGCAATTTATTTTCCAGGGCGAAATAAACACTCAAAACCAAATCACATTGTTCCAGGAATGTTCGAAGAGTTCAAAGAAACACATACAACAAAAAATAAATGGTAACCTATTGGATTTAGTAATAGAATTGAATCTATCAAAGAAACCACGAAAATAGGTCAGTTTGTACGATAGTGAAACTGTCCCTTCCAGCGTAATCCTCTTTTAGTATGTCGATGGAAATTCAATAAATTCGAAAATATACATAGTAGGAACACATGATACGTTACTTTTTATTGTGAATCGATGTTTATCCTTTGTAAGCGTGATTTGGCTAAAATAGCTGGCATTATTTGATAATCCAACTGCTTAAGAGATATACCGGAAGTCTGAATTTGGGTAATTTAAAACGATGACGCAAGTATGTATTTAAATGTATATATATATATATATATATTAATTAGTTAGTTAGTTTACAAAAAACTAGGTAATCCGTATGGGTAGACCCGAGGAGGATAAAAATCCAGAGAGCTCAATGTAAATCAGAGCTAATAATATAAATAAAAATAAAAACAGACTACTTTACTTCCCTTAACCATGCCCTAAATTTCTTTTCATTTTTTGTTTCAACCTTTCGAAGTAAAGTTTGATGATCCGCGGTCCTTTAAAAGGGCTGTAGTGAAATAATTTATTACATGGAACTTTAAAGGGGTCCGTTTTTATTTTAATTTAATATATATATATATATATATATATATATATATATATATAAATAAATAAATACGCTTGAAAATGAAACAGAACAAATGCTTTTTATTTAATTATATAATAAAATTTGAAACATGGTAATTCCTGTGTAGCGAACGAATCATTTTAAATCAGTTAATTTATAATATATATATATATATATATATATGTGTGTGTGTGTGTGTGAAAATTTTTCAAAGTTAACTTTGAGAGAAGACAATCTTTGGATGAAACGCGTCACCATTTACTGTTTTCCTATTGTCATTTATATATATATATATATATATATATATCTGGATAAAATAAATGAAACAAAATTGGGTGTTTTATTTTATCCAGATATATTATATATGCATATCAAGAAAGTATATGTGGCCTCTCATTATGCTATATATATATATATATATATATATATATATATATATATATATATATATATATATATATACATACATACATACATACATACACACACACACACACACACAATTACGTGTGGTTGATCACAAAAGTTTCCACTGAAATAAATTCACGTATATCAATAAATATAAACAGTTCGTTATAGTTATTTAAACTAAAATATCCTTCTGTATCTGTCTATATTTCTGAGATGAGGTATTATGTACACTATTTCCATTGTTCGGACTATCATCTTCATCCTTGCTGCCACAACGTTTCGAAAATTGCAATATGAGCATTGACAAAAAAACGTGCGATGATAACAGCCAAAATCGCAATATGAGCACTAGTAAAAAAGGTTGCTGAAGACATTAGGTTTGTAATACCCAGAAATTCATAAACAGATGTCATCAAGAACACATGGCACAGTGGATAAAGGCGTTAGTTAGGAGTGCCATTCTCAACATAAAACTGAATTATCTGTCTATATTTCTGAGATGAGGTATTATGTACACTATTTACATTGTTCGGACTATCGTCCTCATCTTTGTTGCCATATCTATCACTACGTTTCGGCCGTTGTACGCTCCGGCCTTCTTCGGGTGGTTGGAATGAAGGACACATGGCACAGTGGGTAAAGGCGTTGGTTAGATCCAGTGACAGGAGTGTGAGTTCAATACCCGGTTAAGGTAGTGGAGAACTTGCAGAGGGGAATTAACAGGAGATAACTGATAACCGACATCAATTAAAACCTGGCACGTGGAACTAGAACAGTCGACCCAACCTCCTGAAGAAGGCCGGAGCGTACAACGTCCGAAATGTTGTGAAAAATGAGACAACAAAGATGAGGATGATAGTCCGAACAATGTAAATAGTGAATAACTTTCTTTAGTGACAATGTAACTGAACATTTTCTGAGCAAATTTAATAATTGTTTCTAAAAACTATATTAACAATACAATATAATACAATTATTCTTATCGATGACACTATGATTCTTATTTTGTTACTGGATCAAACTTCTAGTCACGTATGACATTTTCGTACACATATAATGTGCAGATTGTGCTGCTTCCAAAGTGGTTTGGATCGCATGGCTTGGTTTGGTTTGGTTTATTTTGTTTAACGGCATATCAACCTCAATGGGTTATTTAATGCCGACAACATTTTTAGGATAGATTCGTATGAATAGAATATGTATTCTTTAGTCTAGATTGGTTTGGTTTATTTTGTTTAACGGCATATCAGCCTCAATGGGTTATTTAATGCCGACAACAGTTTTAGGATAGATTCGTATGAATAGAATATGTATTCTTTTAGATTGCTTTACTTTATTTTGTTTTATGGCATATCAACCTCAATGGGTTATTTAATGCCGACAACATTTTGAGAATAGATACGTACGAATAGAATATGTATTCTTTGGTTTAGATTGGTTTGATTTATTTTGTTTAACGGCATATCAACCTCAATTGGTTATTTAATGCTGACAACATTTTTAGGATAGATTCGTATGAATAGAATATGTATTCTTTGGTTTAGATTGGTTTGGTTTATTTTGTTTTACGGCATATCAACCTCAATGGGTTATTTAATGACGACAACATTTTTAGAATAGATACGTACGAATAGAATACGTATTCTTTGGTTTAGATTGGTTTGATTTATTTTGTTTAACGGCATATCAGCCTCAATGGGTTATTTAATGCTGACAACATTTTTAGGATAGATTCGTATGAATAGAATATGTATTCTTTGGTTTAGATTGGTTTGGTTTATCTTGTTTTACGGCATATAATAGGTTATTCAATGCCGACAAAATTTTTTATTGCTGGTAATATTTTGTTTTGTTAAAAAACTATTTCTGGTAATATTTCATCCTTCAAAATTGTATTGCAGGTAATAATTTTCTTTTAAAAAAGTATTGCTGTTAACAGTTAACTATTTGCCCATAGCTGGGACCCTAACCGGTGCTACCCTCCTGGGTCAGGGTGGAACTGGGAACACAAGCAATTAAGAGGTGATTCTACGCTACTCAAAACCTCCTGATCAGAGGCCTTGCTGCTGGATGTAGTTTATCGTCTTACCCAGGACGATCGCATAGGTTGGGTACTACTCTCCGTATAAAAGTCACTGACCATTGTCCGTCCTGTTGCATCTCGTGAGAATTTGTATCCATTCCTTGTCTCTGACTGCTAGAATTCAACTAGACTT
>CAXIWW010000777.1:7500-107500 GCA_964036315.1 Acanthosepion esculentum
TTAGATAAGTCAAGAATAGAGTTTGAAGAGAATTTATGAGTAAAACATTCTGCTTTATCAGCAGATGTTAACATCTCAAATTAAGTGAAGAGAGGAGGAATAGAAGACTTACTCTTATTTAATACACTATTACAGAGTTGCCAGTAGTCATGAGAGCCAAAGTTATTAAAGGCTATACAGTGCCTCATTCTATCAGCAAACAAAGACTCAGACCCTTCAAGGACACGTTTACAATTATTACATGAAGACACAAATAGACATCTGTTGTGATCGAAACTGTCATGCTGGTATAGCCAGAAGAAATGATTCCTGTGGGTTCTAGTGGCTGAACAGGCTGATGTTAACCAGAGAAGATTGTGGTTTAATCTGGTATTTCCAAGAAGGTAAAAAAAAATAAATGATAGTTATTTATATGTGGATTGGTAGTTTTACCTATGATCAGTGTAGTATTTGTGCACTTTTAATATTTACAAGTTTAATATATGCAGCTTAAGTAGAAGAGTGGTGGTATAATGGATATGTTACTTGTTATATCCATGTCAGATGTTTGCATCTGAGAAAGGGTGACTTATTTTATATATTTGTTGGCTTTATTACAACAAAAAGTTACAGATAAAAAAAATTAAAACATACACATTTTATTGATAAATTTGTTTTACTCTAACTTACTATTGTTGCTTTTAATCTTAATACAAAGCTAATAAAAGTCTACCTATTTGAGCAAATAGTGAAATTTGCCATAAAAAACAAACAAGATAAACCCTACAGCATCCTGACTGAGGTGTTCAGCAGAGTAGGATCTGGAAGGCATTCTGTGTCTCTTTCTGATTCTTTGTGCAGAATATTTCAGAATATTAAGCCACATAAAATGTGGTGTCAACCACTGACTTTCTGGCAAATTCTGGTATGCCACCTCTTTCAATCTAAAGATTACCAGTAAACTATCAGCCTACCAGAAGACTGCAAATTTCTCATTCAAGGCAAAATGTTCAGCTATATCTAGAACTGAACTGCTGTGTAAGAATAATGTGTACATCGGACTTATGACCAAGACATACTGCACTCTATAAAATTTGGTTTGGTTTTCGTTTTACTTTTAGTTTAGCAACTATGAGTTATTTAATGCTGAACTCTAAATATTTTGAATGCAATTTTATGCCTTCAACTACAGATATTTTGTAGATAATTTTATATTTTCAGGGTAAATGTTTTCTAGATATAAAGAGGGTGCAGTGGATAAATTGTCGTCCAAATTACACAAAAATGAAAATAACATAGATATTCTATTTTAACAGATGTATTTACCAAAATTACACAAAAATATCTTGAAATAGTAAAGAGTAAATTTATTCAATAAAAATCGCCATTGGCTTCAACCATGACCTTCAGATGACTTCAGAATCTGCTGTAAAACTTCTGGATGGTCTCCCTGTAAGTTTGTGAATGCTAACATAATCCATGCCTTCAGTTTATCTTTGATGTTAAAGGAGTTTTGTTGGTCTCTTGCTCAGCAGCACCCCACACATAATAATCAAGGGGGTTGCAGTCTGGGGAGTTAAGTGGCCAGATGTAAGGGGTCATGTGGTTGTAGAAATTGTTTGACAGCCATGCTTGTGTAGCATGGTGCAGAATCCTATTGTCAGACATAGGGTCTTCCAGCAGCCATGTAGACCTCTGTGTTGAGTCAGAGGCCCTGTGGGAAGATGAATGCAGGCAGAATGTCACCATCACTAGTGATCACTCCAAACACCATGATGTTGACTGGATATTTGGTTTTCATCACTCTCGGTACATCTTTAGGGGACACAGAATCCACTGCACTGTCCTCAGATTGACACCCAAACACTCTAAAATGCTCGTATTGGAGCTTCTGGTGCAAATGTCAAGCAGTACAGCATGTTGTTTCCAAATTTCTGGCAGAGTGAATTGCATCATGGTGCTTTTTTTTCTCACAGATGGTTCCTAACTGACCCTACTATACTATGTAGTTACAAAATCAAAAAAAAAAAATAATAATGCACGTGCAAAATTTAAAAAAATATAAAATGGCGACAATTTACCCATCGCACCCTGTAGTTTGTAGATTATCTATTGTAGGTATCATATGTTTTGGGATAAACCTATTTCTTTAACATAGGACATTTTGTTGGTTTCAGCATTTTCAATTGATTTTCTCATGTTGGTTTCCTTGTAGGTATTTATGTCTTATAGGGGCTATGTGAATACATTCGATTAAAATGTCTCACTGTGAGTGTGGCTTGGCATGTTGTACGTGGGTTGATCTTCATTCTTCAGCAAGTATGAATGGATGAAGTATGTATAGACAAGCCAGCATTACCTTGTCTTTTTTTTCTTTTCTAGACATTTGTTTCCATTCATTTAGGATTGGTTTGATTGTGAGAAGCTTGTTATTTGCATTATTGGTCCAGTGCTTCTGTCATTTCTGTTGAATGTAACTGTATTTTACTTTTCCAGTACATATAAGGGATCTTGAAATTATTATTAGCAGTTTCACTTTGGACAGACTTTGCAGCTGAATTTGCAATGGTCATTTCCTCTAATTCCTATACGGCTTGGAAACCAGCATAGCACTATTTCTTTACTGCTGGATAACAAATCCAGTCTGCATAGCAATTTCACCTAGTGACCTTATTAAAGGCTTTATTTGTCTAACAAAGAATACAGAAAATAAAAAGAAATATATTAAACTGAAACAGTCCATTCAAGACAAAATAGGGGCATTCTCCCCTCCTTTATTTTGTAAACATATCTTTTTTCATATCCCATGTAATGGAGAGGCTTTTGATACTCTTGAGTAGACTACTGTACTGACCCAGGGGTAGAATGTTCTATTTCAGGTCGGGTCTCTCTAGACTGGCTGCACATGAGAAGGTGAAAAGTGATTAGTTTCAATCACAGGCTCAGACGGTAGCATAGGCACCAAACCACCATGGTATTCAGAGACAGGAGATAGGGGCTCCTTAGAACCTGAATCTAAATTCACTTCATTTGAAGGGTTTTGGAGCTGATCTTCCCTGACAGGAGCTAAATCGTGAACAGAGACAGTCACTTTTCATCCATCAGCCAACTGTACATGAGAGTACTGAGGATTAGCCTCAATTAAATTTGCTTCATCCATCAGTAGGTCCTCCTTACTATTACGGACATGGTGGTGTGCAATAAGACAGAGTCAGGGATAGTTAGCCAAGTGGGTAAGGAGTGCCCACTGGGGGACTGATGTTGGTATTGGAATAGTCTCTCATGGGGAGTGGCGTTGGTGGCAGTCACAGCAGTGACCTGATTGAATGCAGTACTTCAGGTAATACCATTTCCCACTGTGAGGTCCCAAGATTTCTGGAAGCTAATGCCAGTGTAATAGCTCTCCATATTACTCTGTTATACTGATTGCATTGTACATTTCCTTGTGGATTATAGGGAGTTATCCAACTAATTGCAATATCAAGGTTAGCTAGGTATTCTTTCATCTCCCTGGATTGAAATGAGAGTCAACAGTCTAAAAGGGATGTAATAAGGGGTCCCAAACATCATGAAAATCTTGTTCAGACATTTCAAAACAAAGTCAGTGGCCAACTCTGGACAGACACAAGTGAATGGGAAATGGGAATATTTATCCACAATAGTCAGCAGATAACAGTTCCTAGAGGATGAGGGAAGTGGCAAAAAAGAAGACAACTGGTCGGCCCGTTTAGTTCAGTGCAGCAGCTACAGCAGTACTGGAGGCATCAGATCCAATGATGAAGAGAAGGTTTTCATCATTAGAATATAGTAGGGCCTTTTCAATCACCTCTTTAAGGTCACTGAACACTTTCTCAGAATTAGAGTTGAGAGGGAATGAAGTAGTTGTTATTAAGAGTAATCTGGTTGGAGAATTTTGCTACTCATTGGGAATAATAAGAAAATAGTCAGATTATATGCCATAATACTGCCTTATCTTGAGAGATCAGAAGATTAAGGGGACATAAATGGGTCTAATTTATCCTTAGCTTATCAGACAGTCAAGCAGGGTGACAGTCAGATGAAAAGATGCTAAACAAGGAAGAAAATTGAATACCTATGGTGACAAGACCACAGTCAGTTCAGGTAAGGGTCCTTCAAATGAAATGGAAGAGTGTCAACGTAAGAAATCATGGCTCAATATGTTGCAACACAAGTTGCATAAGATGGCCAATTTAACATTAGGATAAGTCTTGTTACCCACCAGTAGGTTGACTGAGCAAGTGCCTCTAATTTTAGAAAAGAGTGATGAAGAAGCCATGTTAACAATTCCAGCTGAGTTGTATGACACAGTGATTTATAGAGCTTTCAGTACTCCCCATGTCTATCAAGACATGGACTGGAATATTGTTAATCCTAGCATCCATAATGGCCTGTGATAAATGTGCGACCCCAGTAATCGAAGCCATTTTTAGGGTGGCTGTTGGTTGGCTAGATTTACACACTTTAGTGTAGTGGCTCTTTTTACTGCAGCTAAAACAGATAGTGTTCCTTGTGGGACACTTAGCTCTGTGGTGATATTTGAGTTCACAGAAGTAGCAGCACTTGCTACTAACAGCTACAATGTGGTCACTTTCATTCAGAGGACAGTCATTAATAGAAGCATTTACAGTAGCCGGTTTCATATCGGATAAAGTTTGTTTGTGTGCACTTTCTAGGCCCACAGTCTGGTCGTACACAGTGTTTCAGTCTAGTGACTTATTATCAAGGATACTTGTCCATATCTGAGTAGACAGTAGCCTGTTTATGAAGGTGTCCCAGATATACTCATCATGGTTAATCTCTGCTGTCACAGGTTTGAATCTGCAGTCTTTACTAATCAGACGGAGAGCTTGTAAATAATAGTCCAGACTCTCGTGAGTTTTCTGGTTCTTAGTTATAAAGACATGGCGGGCAAGAAGGTGGTATACACATTAATTTCTTGTTGAGAATTATTCCCCAAAACTTGTAGTTGTCTCCCATTGAGATTTCTGTCCCTTCCAGTTGCAATCTTGGATCATTATGCAGTTTATTTTCATTATAATAATGTATGCATTTTGTTTCAGTTTTAGAAAATATAAAACCATTATTTATTGGCTATCTGTTGACATTTATGCATTGCTGCAGTTTCTTTTCTATGGTGTCGATATTTTATGATCCGTAACTTACAGTAAAATCATCTACGTAAAAAGATCCATTTAGTTCTTTGGCAATTTTATTTATTTTAATATTGAATGGGGTGACTGACAATATACTCCCTTGTAACTTGTTTTTTGGGAAGAAACAGAATAGATCTAATGCAGACCTGAAAAGTTCTATTTAAAAGACAATTATTGTTGAATTTTGGCAGCCTACTTTTCAGTTCAAGATCATGTAGATCTCATATAATCCCATATTTCCAGGTAGTTTTGTAAGCCTTTTCTAAGTTGGAGAATATAGTAGCAACATATTTTCTTATAAATGCTTCCCTTATAAAGCTTTTCAACCAAACCAGGTGGTCCATTGTACTTGTTTTTCCAAAATTTACATAGTAAGTCAGTCATAAATTTGTTGGATTCCAAGTACCAAACTAATTGATTATTCAACATTCTCTCAGAGTTCAATAATTTCCAGGGTCTGACTTGTCTTTTCCTGGTTTTGGAATCGGTATGACAGTTGTTTGTTGCCATTATTCCAGGAGCTTCCTCTTTGTTTATATATCATTGTATATTTTTAGCAACAATTTAATGACTCTTTTGGGAATTATTTTAAGAACTCATAATAGACATTGGTCCTATGGCTGAATTTTAATGGAACCTTTGAGTTCTGTCTGAGAGAATGGTTTGTTGTAATCTTCCAGATTCTTTGTTACAGAATTTAATTTGTATTTTTCTGCATTTTGTTTTATACTTTGTGATTGTTGTTTGCAATTAATTTTGAAGAATTTTTTGAGTATGTTTTGGCCAAATATTTTTCTAATCATTTCCCAAACTGTTTTTCATCTTGTAAAAGAATTTAGTTTGCTGGCATATTTTTGCTAACAGTCCTTTTAGGCTTCTTTTATTGCTTTATGGATTTTGCTCTATTTAGTTTATAGTTGATCAGGTTGTCGGTTGTTGGTTCTTTGTTGAATTTTCTAAGTGATGCTTTATGTAGTCTAGTTACTTCTTTACATTTATCATCAAACCAGAATCTGTTTCTTTTGAATTGTGTTGGGCTTTTGGAGATGCATTTTTTAAAAAATTTTTTTACTATGACTATTAGGGTTTCTGTGAAATTTTGTGCTGTTTCAATATTATTTTAAGTTAGTTTGTCTTTTTTTTCTCAGTCTGCTTTGCTTAGCCTCTATCTAGGTGGGTGATCATTGATTACCTCAGTGTTACTCATGATGATTAGGATATGGTTTTTACAATGTGTATCATACACACTTCAGATAAAGGCTAGGAAAATTGCTGGATCATATATGTCTAGGCTAATTGCTGACAGGTTTCTAGTTGCTGGATTAATGTGTGTCAGTTTGTATTTTTTCATTGAGTATGAATAGATCATTATCCATAATAAATTTTTGTGTAATTTTTCCTTTTCTGTTTGTCTCCTTGGAACCCCAGATGGTATTGTGGCTATTAAAATCCCCTAGTGGAGTGAAGGCTTTAGGTAATTGCTTTGTCAGATCTTCCAACTCCTCTTGGTCTATCTAGTCATGCAGTGGGATATACAGAGAGCCTATGGTAACTATTCTGGGAAACATGGCTCTGACAGCAACTGCCTGTAAATCTGTTTGTAGGTCAATTTTGCTCTGGGGCATGTCATTTTTTATTAGGTCGGTTACACCTCCAGGACAGTTCCATTGGATTATTCTATATCGTATATTTGTATTTTTATTTGAGTTTTATACATTTTTAGTTGTTTGATTTTTGTTTGGAGTTTTTTGACATTTAGTATCATGAGTACAATGTTCTTCCATATAATCTGGGCCTTTTTAACCACATTTTCCACATATGTTGTCCTTTGCAGCTCTCCTTGTAGTGCCCATATTTCTGTCTGACACTTGAAACACCTCAAGGGATTGTGGATGTATTGTGCAACCCTTTTAATCGTAAACTCAATTTTATTTCTTTTGGGACTGAGGGTTTTTATTAAAAGTTAAAATAAATGTTTAAACTTGTTGACTGTCCCTTTTTATGCTTATCCTTCTATAGTTGGTGACCTCTTGCTTTCCTAAGGCTGCATTTATTTCCTCTGGTGTAGCCAGGGACAGCTCTCTATTTCTAATAAAAACCCTTTGAGGTGTTAAGTCTTTAATGTGGATAAGCTTTACCTTTTAAATTGTGGAAAGATTTCATTTTCAGTATGTTATCTGTCTGTTCCTTATTGTTCATGTTTACAAGTAGATTGCCACTTCTTATTTTTTCGCTGTTTGATGATTTGCCCTGCTGGTAATTATTTTTTCTATCAAGAATGGGGACAGATTGGTAAGAGAGGGTTTCCTCTAGAGATTCAATTATGACAAATCTAGGGAATTCAGTTCTGGCTTCTATTTCTGAATAAGTGTCGGAGAGATCCTGTTTGGGTTTTTTGTTTGAGTTTACCATGTGATTTTTTTTTTTCATTGGTCCTGTGCTCCACCATCAACCGCAGAGTCCAATTTCTATTGAGAATTTGCCAAGGGGGTTAAACCCACTCACCTTGGATAAGACAGAGATACATCGACCAGTATACTCGCGTTGTGAAAGAAATTTGAGCACCTGCTAATTTTGTGCTTCAGTACTAAAAAAATAATTGATGCCTTAATATGAAACAGTAGTCAAAGTTACTTTTTTTTCTTCATGACTCAATTGCCGAGTTAAGCATATATTAGGTGTGGTAAATTCTAGTACTCTTGTTGAGACATTTATCAAAAAGGCTAATATAAGAAATCATAATTTGAGTCCCTCACACTCTTAATGCTTTAAAAATATGAGAAGTGTGTAATTAGTGAGTCAGAGGTGCATTATGGAATTATTATTACCTGACCTCTGGTGGTCTGGTAAAATGAACAACTTTGCATAGTTCTGTAATCCAATTGGTGGTCTATTTGTATATAGCTTTGTGTGCATGTATGTGTGTGTATAAATTTTCCAAGTATGCAAAGATACTACACATTGAACAGAGTATACAGTCTGATCTTTGACAGAAGTGTCAATCCATAAATAATCCCATCATTTTTATGGTACTGTGTTCAACTTGAGTTGATATATCAGTTTCGTAAAAATGGGAGAAAAAAGTGTTTCTTACTTGACAAAGTTTTCTGTTCAGGGTAGATGCAGATTGGTTTGGTTTACGTCACATCAACCTCAATGGGTTATTTAAGGCCAACAAAATTTTTATTTCTGGTAATATTGTTTTTTCAAAAATGTATTGCTGGTAATAAATTTTTTTTTTTACAAAGTATTTCTGGTATTAAAACCTATTTTTACACTTACATAGTGTTTTAACCCCAGTTTGGGGGTTAACTATTTACCCATAGCTGGGACCCTAACAGGTGCTACCACCCCAGGTCAGGGTGGACCTGGGAACACCAGCAATCAAGGAGTTCCATGCTCCTGAAACCTCCTGATCAGAGGCCTTCCTGTCGGATGTAGTTTATCGTCTTACCCAGGATGTGGATGTAGTTTAATGTCATATGCAGGACGTAATGGTAGATGCAGATTAACTCTTTTATTTAAAAAAAGTTTTATGTCAAGAAAAAAAAATTCTTGCAGCAGTTGAGGACTTATCTGTTGCATAATTTCCAAGTCAGTTTATGTTTGGCCAAACATTAAGAAGAGGAATTATTGACAATTCATGAGTGGCAAATTAAAGACATTGGACAAGCCTCAAATTGGACACTGATCAGGATGAAATCAGATCAACTCACAACAAGATGTGAAAAACCATTATATAGTTGATCAGTCAAGAGAAACTAGAGCAGTTTAACCCCCCTATCATTCCTGCCACTATCCCTATTCATTTGGCTACAACTGACAATCTCAGTTCACAAACTTGTTGACACATTCACTGACAGATAAATTGTTGTTTGATCATCAACACATCTAATTTTTCAGTAGTGCATAAATTCATTGGTGAATATTACCATCATTGGAAACTGCTCAAGCTAAAAAACACTACTGAAGTATATAATCTAAAAAAGGTCAACATTGTGAAAAATCCATGTATTGTGAAGCAATGCTAAATTTCCTCTACTTGCAGAAATTGATGAATAATCAAAGCTTCTGAAATGATATCAGATCTCTTTATTTAAAACAGATATAATTCTATCACAAAGGAATATTGTATTTGATTTGCCTACAATTAGTGAGAAATAATAATCATGACTGGCTTATTTTTTTGGAGTGGGGTGCTTTCCTGAAATAAAATTTGGTTCACTTTATAAAATGCTTGGAAATTTCCTTACAAATTTAAAAGCCACAATCATTTTAACATAACATCTATAAATGTCTTGGCCTCATTCTATAAATAGCAACAAATTAACAACCAATGAAATTAACATGTTTAATACTCTAAAGAAAGTGTGCTAATTGGGTTGAAAATAAAATGTAGAAAACAATGAGCTCAATTATTTGCATGCTTAAGCAAAATGTAGATAAATATACACATATTTATATAATCTGTTGACACAAATTTGTTCTGTAAGTGTTGATATTTACCTTGCATCTAAAGATTAACATTCTTTTTTAATTAACCCACTATTGCAGGAACAGTTCAGTTGGGATATTCCAAGTGTAGCACTAACTTTAATAAGTAGAAATTTGAAGCTTTTTTCCCTAGTTATCAATGTGTAATGGATGGAAATTTCCATCATTCATAGCTGTGCCACAGAAATGCAATGATTGAAATTCCCTTTATGCACAGTTAATAGTTTACATTCCCCAACCAGAATTGTGCAAGACAAAATTGGAATCGGTGTAGTATTTGTGCTTCAGAATGGAGTGTCCTTGAAGCCAGTGTATTTCCTGTATATATGAAGGGGTACTGAAATATTCTCGGTTTGACCTACTTCCAAAATTCCTTTTTTGTTAATATTAAATAACAGCATCCTTTTCACACAACCCTGTATATATGGTTTCGTTTAAATACAAGATACACATCCAAGTAGCTTTTGTTTGTTTGTCAGCTCAACATGTGAAAGCTGATATCAACCTGCTTACTTTCTAAAAATAGTAGTTGGCAAACTAGTTATACACGATTACTACTGCAGGGAGTTCAAATTTTCACTTGTAGCTTTCTCCCAGACTAAGTTCAGATTAGTAAATACCCTACTGTCTGCTTGGTGGGTTAGCTAGTTGCAAACCCACATCCCTGCAATTTTGGTTAGTAGTTGAGTCAAGAGCTGAAATATTCAATGCTGATTTTCAAGGCAGATGTTTTCACCTTTTTGCAGGATTAGCTTTCTGTTTTCATCCCCTTTCCATCTGCCTTCAAGCTTTTGCTGCTGTAAGCTTCATAAATATCATGGAAAGCTAATTGAAAGTCCAACTCACAAAGAAAAGAAAAAGTAAATATATTTTTAAGTAAAATTGAAAAAAAATAATGAGTGAAAGATAAGAAAGAATTGAAACTTAGTAATTCTGATGAAAAAAGATTTACTTATATTTCTGACTTCTATTATTTGATGAATGTTTTTTCTGTTAACTTCAACCTTTATATTTTCTGGTCTATAACATGTGCCTCTCATTTGGCAAGGAATAGTTACAAAATACAGAAATATTCAACTGATTAATTCTTCTTCTATATATATCAAAGTTATTTGAAAAGTAATTATATTTGACTAGAAAGGATATAAAAAATTGTAAATTAAATGTATTTAAATATTACTCACCAAATATGCTTTAATAACAGCAGTCCAACAGAAAGACAGGCAATTGTTTATTCCACATTTAAAGAAATTTGAATTTTTCCCTAAAAAGTCCTTTTCTTCAGAATGTTCTACCACTTATGAAAGGTTCTAGTAATTGAAACAAATGAAAATCTGTAGGCACAAATCAATTTTTTTTCAGAGTGATTTGTTTAATGGCTTATCAACTTATGGTTATTTAATGCCAAAATTTAATTATCTTTGGAGCTTTGAAGTAATAAAAATATGATATATGTTATTTTGCTTTCACAATTTACATTGTGGATGATACTTAGTTTTTGTGCCTATACATGTTTTATGTGGACATAATTACTAGAGATAGTCATATATGTGTTCTATGTTGTAGTTTTGTTGAAGTTATATTTTGGAATACAGTTTGATTTCTTTAAGAAATTGTAAGATATATGGATTAATATCATGAAAGTGTTCTTTCATGTTGGTTGATTTTCTTTAGTAGCATATCAACTCCTATGGGTTATTTAATGCTGAAATCTAAATATTTTGAACACAATTTTATGGCTTCAAGTAAATATATTTTCAATGCAATTGTATGCCTTCAACTAGAGATAAAATGTATTGTTGGTCATTTTACTATAAATATGTATTTTTATACTTTCATAGTATTTTGTTTGGTGGGGGGGGGGGGGGGCTCACTATTTGCACATTGCTGGGACCATAACAGGTTTTGCAGAGTGTGCTCTTGCATTGTCAGGCTGAAGAATAACACCTATTCTATTAGCCAAAGCAGAACACTTTCAACAATTATTCCTTTACTTGACCAAGTTACTGGCAATAAATATTTGTTGTAATGGTTCATCTATGTTACAGTAGTTCTTAATGGATGACACATTTGATATTCCACTAGACACAAAATAAAGACTTTGGTGTATGGAGACTTGGTTTTGGTATTGATAGTGGTTTGTTATTTTTTGATAATCATTGTGTTTTTCATTTTCTAATGACATGTAAAACCCATTTTTCATCACTTTTAACAATGTGATGCAAAAATGAAAGATGGCATTTTTGGTTAAAAAAAAACTGTTGCAGATAGTGGAATGTGGCATTCTCAAGCAGAAGATCATGAGGAACCCAATTTTCCTTTTTGAAAGTTTTCTCAATTAAACTGAAATCCACTATAAATGAAACACTGTTGGATAGAATAAATGATAAACTAATAATTCAAGATGAAATTTTGTACCATTTAACCTCGGTTAGTTGGTTCATAATTCATAGCAGTAAAATATATAATTACTTTCTAAACACCCTAATATATTTTTTGTTGCTTTTTTCCTTAATATTTTAACATTATTTTGATTTGTACTTATAACTTAATTATTCATAATCCTATATACATATTCTGATATTGGTAGACTGGTTAGTATAGGTACTGGTAACTTCTATTCTCTGGGTACAAGATATGGGGTGATTTTTGAAATTTTGTTTTGTTTGCAGGATGGTGGAATGTGCAGCTGATATGGTGAGAAATATGTGTGATAGCAATGTAATTTTAGTAAATATTGTTAATCCTGGAATGATTTTGAGAGATGTATAAAATGTCCTGCAAGACATGGCAAACACTACATGACTGATTACTGTATAATATTGAAATCAAATAAGTGCAACAAGTTGGGTATCTGGGAAACATATTAACAAAGGACAGAAAGTGCAACATGGAACTCTGAAGGCACATTAGGATAGGGAAAGATGCATTCCAAAAGCTGAGCAAAGTACTAAGAAACAAAAAATATCATTAGAAACAAAGGAAAGATTACTGAACTGTTATGCAGTACCAGTCCTCTTATATGGCAATGAATGCTGGACAATCTCTTCAAAGACGAAGAAGAGGTGTAAAACAAAAGAAATAAAAAAGTTCTAAAGGCAATGGAAACAAAAAGAACACTTATACTTAACATCAGGAAGTGACGGTTGAGTTTCTGGGGCACATAATGAGGAAGAAGAGCTTGGAAAGTTTTATAGTAAGAGAGACAGAGGAAAGCAACGCACAACCTACCTGGCAAGGTTGAGTGAATGGATGGCAGAGCAGAGAATGGAAGAGACAGCAAAAAGACAAAAAATATTAAGCATTATAAGGGACAGGAAATTGTGGAAAGCTATGATTGCCAATGTCCTGAAGGGACACAGCACATAGAAGAAGAATGAATACTCACTATTGAATTAATGCACTGGCAAGGAAGGAGAGAGTTAAACATATTTATTGTTGTGTAAGATGTTTTTCCAACATTAAGTAATGGATCTATTGATTTACTTACATATATAAAATGAAGGCAAATCTATAACCCCTCCCCCAAAAAAAACAAGATAATTCTGAAAAATATTCATTATATACCTATATTATAATCTGATTTCTGTATGATTGCATATTTGTTGACATAATAGCAATGATAGAATACCATAGTGCAGTTTTTGTTATCACATTACAATTAAATGATTGAACTTGGAGAATAAAACAATTTTCATTTCTCTGATTTTCAAACAAAATTTAATTAAATATAAATATACATAAATCCTCTTATCAAGGCAGATAACTTCATATTTTTAACCACTAATTACAGAGTTGTTCTTTTGAGATTTAAGAGATACAATCTAAAAGTTTAGAGAATATGACAAGAAAAATTATGTGTGTAAGCTTACAAAAATAAACACACAATACTTCATAATCAGATATCTATAAGATATAGAATTATGTGCGTGCACACATACACACTATGCTACTTTGGTTTTTTAGGGATTAAGATATAAATAGGAAAAATGTGCTGACAGTCTTGACAAGATATAAACCTTCAATGGAAAATAAAAGTATTTTTGCAGTAAATATAGACTGGCACTTCAAACAGAAACAGGCCAATAAATACAATAAATCTTCCCACAAGTATAAAAGGCAATAAGTGACAAGAAATACACAAAAAATAACCTTTAAACATCCAATTCTGATTATGATAATGTTATAATATTTCAAATTTCTAAAGGTAAAGTACAGAGTTATACTAAAAAATGATTTTTTTTTCAGCTCAATCTTGAAAACATAACACACACAAATACACAAAAAGGTAATGAACATTTCTCAGCCTCTTATAAAATCTAGACATTAGAATTTGGGGAGAAAGAACTTTTGGTCAAACCCAGAAATTTTCAGTACTCTCTTGTGTGGGTGTGTCTGTCGGGGGGGGGGGTAGAGGGCATAAAATGGATCAATGTTTATTGCCTAATTCAGTTATTAGCTAAATTTTCATTGTATAATATCCCCAGAAATTAATATTTACAAATGTATGAAGTGCATTAGCAAGAAGGATATTATGTTAAAAACAAACATTTTCACATACTTAACCTAAAGTCTTAGTCAAATGTTTATGTGAATGTAATTCCTTTCATTAAATATGTCAGCAATCTATGCTAAATGCCTTCAAAACTAAAATGTAATCTTTGGTAGTAAACATTTGAATTTTTGGTTTTATTCTTGCAAACAGAAAATCATTTTAACAATGTTTTTCTAAGAATAGTGTTCTGACATTGTTAAAAGGTTAATTGTATAGTTTAGAATTAAATTGGTGCTGTGTCCATGTTAGACAATGGTATATAAAGAGATAAGAGATAAAAGTGTAGCATTAAAAAGAAACCAACACAGAATGAGAAAGAAAAATGTGAGTTTAATTTTTTAATGAAATCAAAAAAAAAAAAAAAATCCACTGAAAGATGTTTCCATTAATGGTGAAATTTAATATTTCTACACAAACATTTTAACTCCTATATGGTACAAGAAAGCATTGAAAAAATTCCTGAAATTTTTTCTTAGTTTTGGTGTCAAAGACAGATTTGGAACCACCCACAAATCTTAACTCTTAAGATGCTAAAACAAAAGGAAACAACTATATTTCAAAATTTAACACAGTGAACAATATATGAACACAGATTCTATGAGCATTTCTGCAATTTCAATATAAAGTAAGAAATGACAAGTTGAATTAAAAAGTTAACCAGAACTTTACAGACTGGTAAAATACAAGATGTTGAAAAGTTCTCAATCTAACACACTTCCCAAAATTTGTATTCTTATATTTGGTTATTGAAATACTGATTTCGGGAAATGGATCATGCTGAGAACCTTTCAGTACACTCATTATCTACAAGTGCAGTACCACTAGAAAATGACAAAATTATTTCAGTATTGATTCACACTTCTGCCAACAATTAGTATCTGTTCACTCTACAATCAAACGCTCACAAAAAAGATAGAAAATGTGTTTTGAATACATAAAACCCATTCAAATGTTACCAAAGTTAAATTTAGTAAAAATGTTAATACTTAATAATGACTTGTATTTCTTATTGATTTCATTTGTTTAACAGTATCTGAACTCCTTATTGGTCATTTAATGCTGAAATTTAATTTTCTTGGGAGCTTTGAAGTAATAAAAATTTTGATAAAAAAAGTATTTTCACAATTGAATACATGCTTATATGCATATATGGTTGTGTAGACATAATTACTAGAGGCAGTAATAGGTGTGCTTTAAATTGTAGTTTAGTTGCAGTTATATTTTGGAATACAGTTTGATTTATTTAAAAAAGTGTAGGATATTATATGGATTAATGTCATGAAAGAGTTGGTCGTTTTGTTCAGCAGCATATGGGTTATTTAATGCTGAAATCTAAATATTTTGAACACAATTTTATGGCTGAAGAGATAAAATGTATTGTTGCTAATTTTACTATAAATATCTATCTATGGTATTTTTTAAATATCAATATGTATTGCTGGTATTTCTATTATAAAAATGCTTTTGCTTTTGTTTGGAGGGTACTATTTCCCCATAACAGGTTCTACGATACTGGGTCAGGGTGGACCTAAGAACAACAACAACTAAGAGGTGGTTCCATGCTCCTCAAAACCTTCAATATCCTGATCAGAGGCCTTGCTACCAGATGTTTATCATCATACCGATTATTGAAAGAACTTTCTATTCCAGATTAACTTATAAGAAAACATTTAACTGTAAGACCTTGGTGAGCAGCCAGTGGAATATGTTAGTTTTAATGGAATAATGTAAAACAATAAAAGTAAATCAGTTATTAATTTTAAAAAATTTTTTTTTAGTTTTTCTGTTAACTTTGTTTTACATTGCCACTTTATTCAAATTTCATTGTTATTGTAATAGGGGGAAAGACTCAACACCAACAGGATTCATGTTATCATACTGGGATATTTCATGAGTAAAAATGAGAAATCAGGCTGTGAAAACATTGCTTTTTATTTTTGTCTCATACCAGTTGTTTTTTTGTTTTTTTATATTTTGTACTCTTAATGATTTAAGAAGCTTAAATATTTCTTAGAAGAAGGTTGTGTATAGATAAAGATCTTATATTACTCATGCAGAATGTGTAACCAATACAATTGCCAAATTAATTCAATATTACTATAATTTGACAGAACTGGTAAATTTGTAATGAAATACAAAGTGTTATCAGAAAGTTCCCAGATACAAAATGAATTATACCATTACTTCAGTAAATAAACTATTATATATGTTCTCTGGTGAGAACTGACAGATTTTTTAACAATAGAATTCATGGATGAGTTTACAAATTCTTTCTACATTTTCTTGCATTTTGCTGGTAATTAGTTGCTTTGAATGCCCATTATTATCAACTAGCACTCAATTGGTCTTGAAATCTGCTTGATACTCTAAAAAGGCTTCTGACCTAAAGAATGTTTGCCAAAAGCCTGGTGAAGCATTTTATGGGTTTTATCAGCAGAATTGCAGAGCTTCATGCAAATATTTTAATTATCATAAAGATCATAGAGCCATTCCAGTGCAAGTTGACCATCACTAATTTGGCATCATTGGTTCAGTAGGGTGCCAAATAAGTTATTTTCTGGATTGCTGATGGTTACATTATTTTTCTGTTTCTTTATCATAAACTGTAAATGAGCCAATGCTTTACAAACCATAGACACACCCCTGTCAATTTTTTTTCAGAAGATCTCCCTTATTTGTTATGGACAATGTAGTGTTTGCACTTCCTATCACTAGAAGCACTTCCTGTATTCACTGGTACCATGACTGGAGCTTAGACATCAGCAAGTTATAATAAAAATGTGCAAAAGACAAGTAGAAATGCATTACTAGTGTTTGAAAGTGCTCAAAAACAGCTGATGCAGCAGCTAATACCACTAAACCATTGTGACATGTCCGTGTGGCAATGCAGGAAATCTGAAATTGCTCATGAAAATGAGTACCAGATTACTGATTGCTGAACTGGTAATGGCCAATCTCTACACCATTAGCAAAACCTCACATAATAATTGAATATGAGTAGATGGTCCACTAATAGTCAACTGAGTCTGCACGATGCCTGAGTATCAAGGAGTATTAGCTGTACATGCTTTGCCGTTAAATGGTACAGTCACAATGCATCCATCCAGGGAACTTTCACTTCATAAGAATTATAGTAATCAAAGCAAATTAAAGTCCATAAGATCAAATTGTTAAGTTTGGGGTATTTAACAGCCACATGAGATAGGTAGTTGTGAAGAGTCATGATCATCTAAGTCCTGAATGGATGTGGCATATAGCAGAACAGCATGTTCCAATAGCTCAATCAAAACTTTTCTATTTAATCCACTCAATAGAGATCAATTCAATCTTATTAGATGCCTTTTCATTCAAAACTTCTGACTCAATCAACAACAAAAAATTTAGTTTCACATGAAGCTTTTGTTATTAATGAAGATTATCATTTTGACAAATGAATTTTACTTTTGCTTTATTTGTTTTCATTCCATTTCCAAACAAGTTCACTTTTACATGCTTATTAGAGTGAAATCACAACTGGCAAGAGCAACCAACCAAAACATCATTTAACCTTTAGTGGTTGATAAGTAGCAAGTGGGAGAGGGGTATTTTACTACTGACGTGGAAATTAGAGACAGCAAGAAAATGATTGATATTTAATAATATCATAACTAACATATTTGATGTCTTGTTTTTAAAATTATACATATAATCACCAATTCTTTCAGTAATGCATGTTAAGCAAAGGAAAGACAAAGTGGGAAATAGTCTGTGTAACATGTTTTGTTGTTTAGAAGAACTTCATCAAATTAAAGTACTGTTTTTTGTCAATGAAATTATGTGTGTAGGAAGGGGAGACATAAAAATGCAAGTGTTGGTGGTAATTATGGCACTGACAGGAAATGTTGAAATGTTAACATTTTTAAATTTATGTATTAATTCCTGATCATAGACTATTCCTTTCTGATTTCCAAACCATTTCTATAGTAAAATCCCTAGCAACATATTTACATTAAAGATATATAACCTTATTCTATCTATAACACTTGCATTATTTTCTGATCCCTGGCAATCACATTATTTCTATATTTTCAATGCATTTCTGAAGTAACATCATTAGCAATGCATCTACATAATGTCGTCCAAGGCATCTGAGGACACATTTTTTAGGCAATAAATGGCAAATGAGCTTATATTGATGAAATGCACCAGATTTTGACATTCTCTTTTCTCTTTCAGATCTATCAAAAGCATTCACATGGCAGCTTTCAGTCTGACACAGGATATGAAAAGCCACTCCGTATTTGTAGCACTAGGCACCAATCACAGCAACTTGAAGATAACCAGCTTCTTTGAAGTGGCCAGGTCCTTTGTGTTTATGGTCAAAAAGAATGTATTATCCATGGTTAAGAGAGAGAAAAACATTCTATACAATCAGAAATCATCGTGAAAGGAGTTTGTCCAGGACAATCTGAGCAAGCCAATAATTAGCATATTTAGTGCTTGAGGACAACATATATATTAAGTTCTATGCGATGAAGGACAATTCATGTCTAAGTGTATGACCTGAAGAAAGCGCATGCTGAATAATCTCAAGCTCCCTAAACAGATGAGCTGGTTATTTTCCAGGACCATAAGGTGAGCAGGTAGAATGACTAGTGGTTTTGCATGGACTCCACAGATATCTCTGTGGAGTCCATGCAGATATCTATGGTGATGCACAGCATACCCATGTCATCTGTGATGGTCCTTAGGTCATAAACAATGTGGGCCATTCCAGCACATTTCTCCTTGCATTGCTTCAGGATTAATGTCACTACCTGTATAGAAGTATAGAAAATCATGGTCAAGCTTTAGATTGAGGATCTGGCCCAAGGAAGACCATAAGTGTCTCAATAAACTCTGCTGTCTTCCACATGGTCCAGGAGTATTGACACAATATATGGTATTGTAGCTTTTCTGATTTGAATTCCCTGGACTACTACATCTGAAGCATAATCAATAGTCAGCAGTTGCATAATACCAATGACTCAAAAGCTGCCATTGTGGCTAACAAGAACCACTTGATCTGTATCAAAGTGTGCTCAATTTCTAAATCATATGGTCAATGATTAATTTTATATACATGGGCAAATTAATAAGTCTGTAGTTATTAGCTAAACTTTACACTGTACAATTTTTGAACTATGTGATTCCTATTCACCATTGAATTAAGTGCATTGACAAGGAGATTATATTAAAAGTGTTTGTTGCATAAAAGTAATAGTCTGTTGACTTATATATCTTTAATAATATTGTGAGTAATTGCATCATGCAATACCAGTTCTCTGTCAGTGAATGCTGGACAATCAGAGATGAAGAAACTTGAGGCAACAGGGATGCTGAGAATACCATGGACTAAACATGTGAGGAACAACAAAGTTATAGAGAAAATGGAAACAAAAACTGAACTTATACTTAGTATCAGAAAGAGACAGTTGAAATGTCTAGGGCACAGGACATAATGAAGGCAAGAGGGACAGAGAAAAGTAGTTCATAACCTACCTAACAAGCTTGTGTAAATGGTTGGCAGAATGGAGATTAAGAGATATAGCAAAAAGAAACTTTACTAAGAGCTGAAAAGGATAGGAAATTGTAAAAGAGCTATGATCACCTACAGCACATAGAAGAAGAATGGTCTCTGAAGAATGTCTGTGGTTTTGAAATGTTAAGCATTTTCCCCTCAGGGTTTTAGTCTTATTCTGCTGTGTATGCATATTTCTGTCCAAAAATTAAAATAAAATTCTGTGTTCTGCAATATATCTATTCCTAAACATTTGCAATATGGTGTGTGTGTGTGTGTGTGTGTGTGTGTGTGTGTGTGTGTGTGTATGTGTGTATATATATATATATATATATATATACATACATACATATATATATAAAATCTCTGCCTATCTGGGTATTGCTAATGTAGATAGGGTGAGTTTCAGACAGGTTTCTTTATAACAGACTCTTCTGTTATGAGTTTTGAATATCCCTCTGAAGGATACTGGACAACACACTTTTATAAGATCAATTATAGTTTTTTTCTTTTTACCTTTCTGCGAGGTTACTAAATTGGACAAACCTGTAAGGAAAAAAAAAGAATGGCCCAAATGCCTTGATAACATTGATTAAATTGACTTAAAGCCTATGACTTCATGAGAACTGTTCAATATCAGAAGGCGATTGCAATCAATAAGCAATTTCATACACAAAAAAATTTATATACAATAAAATCTCACTTTAGTTATCAAATGAAGTTCCATTTGGTTGGGCCCAATCTTTTGTATTCAAAGTGTTTACTAAATTATAACTGTTTTACAAAATGCATTTCAAAGGCAGACAAAAGTTATTAATAAAAATACTATTTTGAAATTAATAATATAAATTAAATTATCCTTAAAGGTTATGTCATTAGATTCTGACCAGAAAGCTCAAATAAATAAAGTTTAATTTATTGTTGTTGAAATTATTTTGTTTAATGTGATATTTGCAATTTAAGTCAAAGATATTTCTTATTGGCAGAGAGTGTCATCCTCTTTGTAATGAAATGAACTTACATTTTTAAAATAGTTATTGGATTTTCTAGTGAAAAATTTAGGGACATAATCTCACCATCATCAAGGAATGTCTATGAGGTCCTCTGATATGGATACCTTACACACTAGGAAAAAATGTATAGGGTTCCTTAAAAGAAACCCCCCAAAAATACTGCAGCCTTTATTTGCTAGCTGCCATAGCCAATTGTCTTAACCAATTATTTTTGCTTGGTTACCTCCCTCAACACCTTATAGAACAATTTCTTTCTGCACAAAAATTTCTTCTGTGGTATATTTTTTTGAGTTTTATAAATTTTATAAAATGATTTCTTTTACTCATTTTGTATGGTGGAAAAACATCAGATTAAAAGAAATAACTTTTGTACCAAAAGTATATATACCACATACAACATTTACAGAAATACATGGCACAAACATCCATAATTTATCAAATTTCTTCCCTAAAGCAAGAAGCTTATTGTATAAAAAAATGTGTAGATGTTTATTCATACAATTAAAATCCTTGTTAGCAAGTGGAAAATAAATTTTCCACTTTATGAGAGCCATAAAAACTCTGTATTTAGCTCAGAAATGGCTAAAATTGTATAGTGGTTACTGCCACTGATTTCAATAACTTTTGCTGTCAGGCATAAAATAAGAACATGTCTAACAGGATGCAATATTTTGAAAATATAAAATCTTTCTTAACTTTCATTAAATACTGTGAAGAGTGCTAATTTGCATTTTTTATAAATTCTTTTTTCTTGGTAAACTCAAGAAACAAGAAAGAGAGAAATATTTTCACTTTAGAAAGGAATATAGACAAGTACAGTACTCTAACTAAAAAAATTATAAACTGACCAAATTGAGTATTGTCTTCAGTTATGAGACATATGGTTGGGAAAAGTTACAATTTATAGTGGCCGGTAATAAAGTCATTTTATCTCTGTTGGGTACTTCACAGGTTTAGGAGTCTGTTCTGTTTGCAATAGAAATTCATAGTAAATTGATCCAACTGCTAAAAAACATTTACTAGCAATGCTATGGTCACATATTCAACGTATTTCATAATCCTATTATCCTGCAAGACCCAATTATGTGAAGAAAGTCTCAATTTGACATTAAAATTTGAATTAAAAGTTTCTTGAATTTTCAATTTATTTATGACACTGGAATTTTGTCCAGTGTGTGCTTTGTCCTGTGACTTTTTTTATACATGGATTCATGAAGTCACAATGTAGACTTATCCAATTTTGAGCCAGGATCAATGCATAGTATATGTTGTCTTCATTTTAGATGGAAGAAGGCGCCTCGTCTCAGGAATTCCAACCCTGGAGCAGCACCTTTATCATTGCACTAGAGGTGAGGCCAGTGTAATATCCAATCCAGTGTGAACATGATCACGTACTAGGCAATTTTTGTCCTGATCCCATATGTACAGAGTGCAATAGATAAATTGTCTAAATTATGCAAAAAAAAAAAAAAAAAAAAAAAAATGAAAATAATGCTGACATCTCATTTTAATAGATACATTTACCAAAATTACACAAAAATATTTTGCACTACTAAAAGAGTAAATTTATTTAATAAAATCACCATTGGCCTCAACCATGGTCTCCAGACAACATCAGAATCTCTTGTAACACTTCTGGACAGGCTCCTTGTTTAAGTTGGTGAATGCTGTCATAATCCTTGCCTTCAGCTTATCTTTGGTGTTACAAGGATGTTTCTTGGTCTCTAATTCAACTGTGCCCCACACATAATAATCAAGGGGGTTGCAGTCTGGGGAGTTAGGTGGCCTGATGTAAGGGGTGATGTGGTCACAGAAATTGTTTGACACCCATCACTGGGTTTTCCTGCTTGTGCAGCATAGTGCAGAGTCCTGTTAGCAGACAGAGTCTTCCAGCAGCCACCCTCTTGTCCCAGGGCAGCTCTACCTCCTCAAAACACTTGATGTAGGACTGTGTTGAGTCTGAGGCTCTGTGGGATGATCAATGGAGGCATAATGTTACCAGCACTTTGCATATTTGGTTTTCATCACACTTGCTACATCTTTTGGGTACACAGCAAGCCAATGGTTGTTCTATGTGCTTACCATCTTATCTTGGCAGAAATCTTCCTTGTCCAAGAAAAACCAAAGCATGTTTGGTTCGAGGGATTAGTAGCATGGTCTTTCCTCTTGTCCTTCATGGCTTGCAACAAAAATTGGCCTTTTCTCATCTTGTATGCAAAATACCAAATATCTTCATGCACTGTCTGACAAGAAACACAGACACTCCCGTGTCCCTGGCTATGGACCTGATTGACTTGGAGGGATAGTCATTAATCATGGCCTGGATCTCACCAACAAATTCAGGAGTACTTATCAGAATGATCAGAGTGAGTTTTCTGAGCTGCCATACTATCATAATCACCATTAGATTTATCCAACTCTTTCTGAATCTTCTGCACTCTCCCCAGATTCACACCCAAACACTCTTAAATGTTCATATTGGAGCTTCTGGCATGAATACCAAACAGTACAACATGCTGTTTACAAATGAATTGCTCTTTTTCTCACAGATGGTGCTCAATTGACCATACTATACTGTGCAGTTGACAAAATCAAAAACAATGTGCATGTGTGAAATTAAAAATATAAAATAGTAACAATTTACCCATCACACCCTCTATGTGTATAGGCACTCCACATGAAAAAGACCTTATGTCACATCCTACCTTAGTGGAGGAAGTCAGGTAAATAATTTATCCAATTTTGAGCACAGACATTCACCCTACTCAAGAAAAAGAAAAATGTCAAAGAAATGTATTCTGGAATAATTTCTGCAGAGAGAGAGAGAGAGGGGGCAGTCAGGTAAATTCAAGTAAACAATGATCGGTTCAGAAATCTAAATATATACATAGATGACTCTACTGAATTAAAGAGAGATTTGCGTACATAGAGAAAGAGAAGGAAAAAAAATCAACTCCAATAGAAAAACCAATACAGAAATTCTTACATTTCAATATAACAAGTTCTTATTTTTATTAATGCATTTAAAAAAAACTTTTTCCAGGTCTTATCCTGTCTATTTTGGTCTTAATCTTTTCATTTTAGAATTTTTACTTTTGCAATGAAAGAGGAATCTTTCTATTTTGGTTTTCTGAGAGGGGAAAAATGAGCTCACATTGTTAAATTAAAACTGGATATTTCTATAATTGCTTTCCTCTTTTCACTCATATTTTTGGATCAATGCTATTTTTGCTTCCCTTGAAACAGATTTGTTTTTTTACCTTAGTTCATATTTCATGCCAGCTTTCAAAAGCTGACAACACTAAGTTCCTGCTTTATTTAATTAAACTAATAAGGTTTTTTTTTCTTCTTGTTCTCAGTAACAGGTTTAATCAAGTGTAAAATGTATAACAGCTTAAAATCTTTTTTTTTTTATAAACAGATTTTTATATCCATAGTTTTTAAGAAATACTGTTCAACAGAAAAAATATTTTGTCTTTTAGTAGAGGTGTATAAAAGAGGGATGGAAACATTTCTCCCTGCATTCCACCCTATCATCAGAAATTTTAAGCTGTTACAACAGTTGATAGAGAAAAAACTGAACACTTTGCCAAACTCCTCTCCCATAACTATCTTACATATTCAACCAGTAACAACACAGCTATTATTGTTAGAATCAACCATTTGCAAATTATGAAACAATTTAAAAATATTTTGGTTTGTTTAATCATTTATAATTATCTAAAAATCATAATTTTCAAATAAACGTAAATTTTAATTATGTAAAAAAAAACAATGTAATCTTCATATCTATTGTTTTGTTTCTCTTTGCAGGGTTAGTGCTGCATTTTGAAGTCATAATTTGACTTTGAAATAATTTCTATGTTCAGCTGAGTTCAAAGAATGAAATGAGAGGGAAGAAAAAGCAATCTTTCAAGATTCCTGGATTTTACCCTGTTTAGAATTTTGATTTCAAGTTAGCATCAAGATAAGAGAAATTAAACAGTAAAATATAGGTATCTGCAAAAAAAAAAAAAAGCAAACAAAAAACAAACAAAAAACTAAAGTTTAAAATAATGAGTTTTAAAAGATGAAAAATATTTCTTGTTCCAATAAGCAAAATACACTGCAGTATTTTAAAAATTAATTCAAAATTAATTTAAAATTAATTTAAGTTGACTGGAAGGATATTCTTTTTTATTTATTTATTTTTTTTTTGCTAAAATAGCTGATTAGCACCCTTCTTAGTAGTCTTTCATCACAATGTAATTCTCTTTATTAATGTTCCATAAATAAAATATACTTTTCTGAAATTCTATTTGAGAAATATCAGCTGATTTAAAGTATAATTAATCTGATTTGAAATAACTATTATTTAATTTAAGTTTAAAATATCACAAATGCATTTTTTTAACCTGACAATAGTTGTTTATTTAAGACAGTCATGAGTATGAGAGCTTGATATTTATCTAATGTTCCATGGGGGCTTAAGGTATTAAAAAAGTAATTAAATTAATGTGAGCACCTTTTATATATTATTTTTAAGTACTCAGTAAGCTTTAAAATTTAAGAAAATATACTCTGTAATCTAATATTTTATTGAATCGTAAATATTTTTGGCTGTAAATTTACTAAAGTTATTGCTCTTATTTTCTGATAATGTTGTGTATGTTTGGTATATATAGAAAATAAACATAAAAAAATTCTTTTAAAAACATTGATGTTTGATGATTTGTACCATGCTTTCCAGTTTAGATTAATAAATATAGTTTTCACTTAATAATAGTATCATCTAAATGGCTAAAATTAATACAGAATTTTAAAAGGTTTAAAATGTTAAGAAATTTTTCTAATTAAATAATGTCAGTTTTATTGAATTTTTTATTTTACAATTCAGAGCATATTTTCAGTAAATTGTGCCTCTGTTTGACAAAAACAAATTGATGATTTAAATTCTCCAGGGAGTCCTGCTTTTAACTAATATAAATTAGAAAAGGCCAGTATTTTTATTTCTTGAAATTTTATAAAATAGTGGTGGTAACAGATATAAAAAAAAAAAAAATTCTAAAATAATTTCATTCATTTGTGAATAAGTCCTGAAAATTTCATTAAAATCCTACAATTAGTTGATCTTTGAAAGAATTTCCAAAGCAGTGTATTCTTTACCTCAAAAAAGATATTAAATTTCCCATACTAATCTTTGGCCCACCTGCTGACACAAGAAAAATGAGATTTTTAAGCAAAATTTCAAATGTCCTAGAAAGGATACGAGAATAATAAAAAAAAAATAAGTTGGTCTTTTCTCTTAATAATAACATTTTGCTGATAATCAAAATTAGAGCCTTTTTTAGCAAATTTTTGGAGGTTAACCATAAATGAAATATGTTTTACTTTAAAGATAGTAAATATTTTATTAAAAGTACTACATATTTTAAATGAAAAAATTCCTTTGACATTTTTGTACCTACAAACCAGTTATGACTTCTTACCCTAACTTCAACCAAGAAAGTTGAGCTCAAAAGAAACAAAGATGAAGAAAACTTGTTAAAAAAGAATAATTATTGAATGCTTCCACCTCATCTACCTCATCATATGAGAGAGAAAAAGAGAGATAAAAGCTTTGCATTTAAATTTTAAATAGATGTAATAATTGATCTTTTTCCTTCTGTGAGTCTTTTTAAGGGAAGTATTCACTGTACTCTAGATATTGGGTTAGTGGTAAATGGTATACACAGACATTTTAGAGATTACCTTCTTTAGTTTAATTCAAAGGAAAAAAAAAACTTGGAATGGTAATCGCATTAATTGAACAATACTTTCTATTTGCTAGATGAATTTCTCATTGACATTTGTATTTAAATGAAATCTAACAATCTTTATTTTGAACTTGAAATAGGATTATATGTTAAAAAACAACCTGAATGAAGGTTGAAACCAATGCTAGACTTGATTCTGTCATGGACAGATGTCTGTGTGTGTGTGTGTATATATTAAGAGGGATATTTATTTCAGTCTCTCAAAATGTAATCTCCTTTGATTGAAAGAAAAGTGAAAGATTTCAAGTTGTCTTGT
This sequence comes from Acanthosepion esculentum, assembly GCA_964036315.1. Lineage (NCBI taxonomy): Eukaryota > Metazoa > Mollusca > Cephalopoda > Sepiida > Sepiidae > Acanthosepion > Acanthosepion esculentum. The sequence continues at coordinate 34,306 of CAXIWW010000777.1, forward strand.
CTTAATCTATACTTTGCCTCAACTAGTAGATAGGCAAGCAAAAAGAAAAAAATTATTTTAGCCATTGAATCATTTTCCTGCTTTCAAATAAAATGTTTTAGTTTTTGTGTATTTCAAGAAAAGGACATCTTCACAATTTTCTTTTGTCTGTTTCAACCAGCAATTATCACCCTCTAGTTCAGACCATAAGTCTCTAAACTTTCCAGCAGGTGGCCCACAGTATATTTTGGAAGCAAAGGAAAGAAAATCAATTTTATAAATATTTTTTCTTTTATTGTAATGTTCAGGATTTTGAATAAAAGAGAAATGTGACAATTACAAATAAGTGCAGGTGCTTCTAAATATAATTTTGCCTTCTTTCACTTGAATCACAGATTTTTAATTGGGTTTAGACAAGAACTTTGACTAGGCTATTCCAAAACTTGAAATTTCTTTTTATGAACCCATTCTTTTGTGAATTTCAGTGTCCTGTTGGAAGTCCCAGCCCTGACCTAAACCCAACTTTTGAACTGAGGACAAGACACTTTTATTCAAAATTGCTTGGCATCTTTCAGAGTCCATTGTGCCATCAATGCGTACTATTGTGCCTGTTCCAGCTGCAGCAAAGCACCCACAAATCATAATGCTGTCACTGCCATGTCTAATTCTTCTCTTCAAAAGTCGTATTAGGAGCACACCAGATATACCACTTATTGTTGCTCCCAAAAAGCTCTAGTTTGGTCTCATTCAACCATAATACCTTTTGACAGAATGTCTCTAGCTTATTAATATAAGCTTTGCCATAGTAGAGGCAAGCATGCTTGTGCTATTTCATAAGCAGTCGCTTTTTCTAGGCATTCTGTCATGAAGATTGGCATTGTTCAAATTTCATTGCACTGTAGATGTATACACATTGATTCCAACATTTGTCAGTGAGTATTGGATAATCACAAAGGTCACAGCAGGATTTGCCTGGACTTGTCGAACTAGATGTCTACTTTCTCTTGTGTTATTTTTCATGGATGGCCACTTCTTGATCATGCTACCATCATACCAAAAAGCCTTCTAATTTGTTGCACAGTGAAGAAGTGCACTCAAAATCGTTTTGATAGCTTTTTGTAGCGTTTCTATCATTATAGGAATCAGCTATACGATTTTTTAAAGCTTCAGGAAGTTCTTTTGATCTTTGCATATATGTTTTTTTTAAATTTAGTCTCTAACTGTACACTTTTGCATACACGATGTGTTATAGTGTTTGACTGCAGTATACACAGCTTACCAAAAAAATGAACATGTGTCATGTTAATTTTTACATGTGCATAAAAATTTATTCACACTTGCAACTATGTAAAACAAAAATACAGAGTGTAAATGTAAGGGTTCACTTACTTTTGCACATCTTAATTTTTAATTAATATTTTTATTCCAGCTTGATAAAAACTTTTGAAAGTGGTTGTAATTCATTTAATAAAGGTTTTTTTTTTTTTTAATGAATATATAGTTTAAGATTTGTTATCAGGAAAAAAAGAGTCAATTTTAAATATTATCTTGGCGGTTCACTTACTTTTGCCCTGTGCTGTGTATAAAAAAAATTCAAAATTCTTTTAAAAATATTGGTGTTTGATGATTTGGATAAAGCTTTTCAGTGCATGCAAGAAACCCAAATAATATCGAGCAATTGTGGGAGTTTTGCATAGAAGAATGGTCAAAAATCAGCCTTCACTACTGCCAGAAACTTCTTAAAAATTATAGAAAAAGACTGGTTGACATTGTAACCTCAAAAGGAGCAGTGACCAAATTTTAAAATGTAAGGGTTCATTTACTTTTACACATCTTAATTTTTAATTAATATTTTTATTTCAGCTTGATAAAATTTTTTGAAAGTGGTTGTAATTGATTTAATAAAGGTTTTTCTTGATAAATATATATTTTAATTAAAATTTGTTGGAAACAGAAGACAATTTTGTAAAATATTATTATATGAGTTCACTTACTTTTTCACAGCACTGTATGTGCATAAATGTACAGATTTTTGTAGATATCAATGACAATACACATAAAATAATAGCAATAACTATAGTAAATTTAATGCCAAAATTTCTAAAATTCAATAAAACAGATTACGGAGAATATTTTCCTAAATTTTAAGATTACAGTATACTTAAAAATTATATAAAAAATGTGCTCACATCATTTTCTTTAATTATGTTTTACAGATAAAGGTCCCACAGAACAACATTAGGTCTGTCATCACACAGTCAGCATGTCAACACCTTAAGTAAACAGATACTGTCATGTATAAAAATGCATTTCTGTGATATTTTAAAATTCAAGTAAATAATATTTGCCTCAAATCAGATTAATTAAACTTTAAATCAGCTAATATTCCTCAAATAAAGTTTCAGAAAAGTATATTTTATTTTTGGAAGAATTTTTAATGAAGAGAATTATATTGCAATGAAAGACAACTAAAAAATCAGCTATTTTAGCAAAAAAAAAAAAATAAATAAAAAAAAAACTCCTTCCATTCAATTTAAATTAGTTTTTGAAATACAGCAAAGTATTTTGTTACTGGAAATACTAAATTTAATCTATTAGCTTGAAATTAAAACTAAAATAAAAACATCAAGAAATATTTTTCATTTTTAAAAATTCATTAGGTATAGTGTTTTCTGGAGGTAACTAGCTATAACATTTGAACTTGTTAATTAAAATATTAACTATTTTATTAAAACCCAGTTTAAATATGTAAAAGTAATATTTACTTTTTGCAACTTTATGCCATTTTCATGCAATTGAAAACAAAATTAAAATTTCAAAGAAGGAATTCAAATTATTGCAATAAGTTTTAAATGAAAAAAAAAAAAGTGATCATTTCTACAAGTTGTAATGGTTTTGTTACCTACCAAGTTGAAATGAACAACAAATTATAGTATTTTATGTGTTTGTATTTTTGGGTTATTTAGGCAAATTATGAATGCTTTATCTGGTTTGATAAAACAAAAAAACATAGCAGGACTTGTTTTGAATAGTACAATATTGTTGAAACATCAAACCACTCACCAGCTATTTTCAAACAGATCCTCAACTCTGTGTATGACAGACTCTCCACAAATTTGAGTAATAGAGGTGAAAAATAACAAGAACAGAGAAAGATCATTTGGTTTACTCCTCTCTCCAACTCCAATACAACAAACCTGTGAAGACAAATGAGAGAAGCATGTCTTATTGATAACTACTTCCCTGCCACTAGTAACCTCTGTAAGATATTTAATACAAGAACTAAAATTAGCTATTGATGCATGGATAATGTAATCAGACAAATAAACATAAACATAACATGAAAGTACTGTGTGTACATGATACAAATCCAACCCAGTCTTATATAACCATAGAAAAAAAAAGATAGTTTACCCTAGACAGTATGCCAATAACATGACTCTTTCCATGTATTTGCAAGAGATGAAAGACAAGAACGGGAACACAAAGTAAGATGAATGGAAAAAATATTAAAAATATTTGCATGCAAAATTGAATCGTGGAGGTTTCGATTATGTCTGGAAGACAAGTCATGCATTTTAGAATTCCCTCAACTGGACTGACAATTGAATAAAAAGTCAGAATTACTTTCCAAGTGTATCTGCTTTGATGTTTAAGCCCTGACTTAAATGATCATGGGCTCTTAAATATTTATATGCCTTAGAATGGGAAAACAATACATAAATTTTTATCAAGGAATTTAAATAAAAGATTATATGAATACAAAAATATGTACCTCCCCTGATTTGCTAAAAAATGAGCATACCATGTTGAAAAAATGCACCAAACTTAATAAAAACAAAGTTTTATTGTCAAAGTCTTTATTACAAGGAAAGACCAAATGATTTTTTGATTATTAAATTATATTTTTTAATCCTTTTTAGAATGCTCGAAATTTTGGTTAAAAATCTGTTTTTTTTCAACCAAGGTGCCCGTGGTAAATAAGAGATTGACTATGAGACTCCTTTACAATGCCATATTCGTTTACGGCCCTTTCTCTGGATTACGACAATCGGCCATATTCGAGAATACTAGGAGCACGTGATGTGAACCCTGCTTGTATTTTGCCGAATAAACGAATAAAGCTTGGATTAACTTATCTTCCGAGTCTCAGTCTTCATTTTTGACAATTTATTCGGCAAAAATATCTTATAAAGCGCCATGCCGGAGTCTGTATCAAGTTTTGGCTATAAACCAAGAGTACTGGATATCGACCCAAATTCAACACATGCCGCCAGAGAATAACGACACTGGCGTACTATATTCACCAACTACTTAGACGACTAACAAGATAGAATCCCCAACAAACTACGGGCATTGATAAGCTGTGTAAGTCCTACAGCTTTTGAATTCATTGAATCCTGCGAAGATATCAAATTGGCACTAAATCGACTGGACTCAATATACATTAAAAAACCGAATGAAGTCTTTGCCCGCCATCTACTGGCCACACGGAAGCAAAGACAAGATGAATCGATTGATGATTTTTTCCAAAGTCTCGAAAAATTAAGGCGAAACTGCAACTTCAAAGACAGAACGGCTAAGCAAGTCAGTGATGAAGCTGTGAGAGATGCTTTCATTTGTGGGATAACATCACCAGCAATCCAACAGAGATTACTGGAAAATAAAAACTTGGACCTGCAGACAGCTCATGAACAAGCACTAACATTGGATTTAGCCCAGAAAAATAATGTGGCGTGCATTTCTCTCTCCAATTCAGCCATTGCCATCATTAACAACAGGAGACCATATGGCGATTCGACAGGCAGTAGTAGTGAAGAAAAAAATAATCAAACCGCTGTCGCTGCCACATTCAACCAAAGATTTAATAATTCTTGTAAGAAAACTTCCACTACAGCTTCGAATAATAACACCGGTAAGAAAGCTTGTTTTTTCTGTGGTATTCTACCTTACCATAAACGATCCATTTGCCCGGCACGTGATGTAATTTGCCATCGCTGTGATAAGCAGGAACATTACCAAAAAATGTGTAGGTCATCAAATGTGACAACTAATGCTATGATTCATTCAGCTTCTTGTATTTCTGTAAACACTACTAACGTACCAGTGGGACTTTCCCATGCTGCTACTTTCGTCATGGTTAAAAATAGAACCTTCAATACTCTGATAGATTGTGCTTCTGAAAATTTTATCAGCAAAAAAGTGGTGGATTTATTGTCTCTGAGGATTTTTCCCTTGTCAAAAAAAGTAAGTATGGCCCAGAAAAGTATTAATAGCCAGTCTAATGGATTTGCAGTAGTCGATTTTAAACTGGGTCTTAACGATAAATTATATACTTCCGTTCCTTTGACTATCATGAAGGACCTCTGTTGTGATGTTCTTGGACGGGAATTTCAATCCTGACATCTTAAGGTCACGTTTGAATATGGCGGTTATCTACCGGAACTCGTTGTGAAAGGCACGGGTGCCTGTCTTGCTCTGGAAGCAGCTGATATAGCTGAACCAACTTTGTTCCCAGGAATTTCAGATAAATGCAAACCGATTGCTACTAAATCAAGACGTTTTAGTAAAGAGGACTCTGATTTTATTGCTGTGGAAATTAGCAAACTTTTGGAAGATGGGATTATTGAACCCAGTATTTCACCATGGCATGCACAATTAGTAGTAGTTAAAGATGAAGCTAAAATACACAAAAAACGATTATGTGTGGACTATTCCCAAACCATATCTACACAGAACTAGACGCTTTTCCATTACCAAGAATTTCCGATCTGGTTTCAAATCTTGCCAGGTATAAATACTTTTCAACTTTCGATCTAAAAAGTGCCTACCATCAAATCAAGCTCAAACAATCTGACAGGAAATATACTGCTTTTGAAGCAAATGGCCAACTTTTTCAGTTTACCCGTCTCCCATTTGGGGTAACTAGTGGTGTCACTGCTTTCCCAACGTGCTATGAATGAAATTGTAAAAGAAGAAAATCTGACTGATACATTTCCCTATCTTGATAATGTGATAATTGGAGGTGAAACAGAAGAACATGATAACAATGTGGAAAATTTTATGAGGGTAGTGAGGAAAAGACACTTGACTTTGAATACGTCCAAAATCATAAATAAAGTAACTACATTAAATAGCTTAGGGTATTGTGTAGGGAATGGAAAGATAAAGCCTGACCCTGAACAAATGAAGCCATTGCAGGAACTACCACCACCTAAAAACATGAACAGTCTGAAGAGAATCAGGGGAATGTTTGCTTATTACGCTAAGTGGATCCCTGAATTCTCAGAAAAAATACAACCCTTAGTGAAAGCGGATCGGTTCCCATCGGAAGAGAAGGCACTTAAGGTATTTAATACATTGAAATCGGAACTGTGTAGAGCGACCTTATGGGCTATTGACGAGAACCTACCCCTTCAGTTAGATTGTGATGCTTCGGACTATGCTGTATCTGCCATACTTAGCCAAAATGGAAGGCCCATAGCATTCATGTCAAGATCACTCCATGCAAGTGAAAAGGGATATAGCATCGTTGAGAAGGAAGCTCTAGCCATAATAGAGGCTGTACGAAAATGGAAGCATCTCCTGTCTCCACATCACTTCAAACTATACACAGATGCAAGGTCTGTAGCATTCATGTATGATAACAGGAAGCGCACTAAAGTGAAGAATGCGAAAATCAATGAATGGAGAATGGAACTCGGTGAATTATTCTTCGACATTGAATATCGACTAGGAAGAAACAATGTAGCCGCAGACACTTTCAGTCGCACTTATTGTGCATCATTAAGTTGCCAAATCTCAGTTCTGGTGGAATTACATGAAAAAATATGCCATCCAGGTGTCTCAAGACTTTTACATTTTGTGCAGTCAAGAAATCTCCCCTTTTCAACTGAAGATGTCAAGAAAACCTGTGCATCCTGCAAGATTTGTGCAGAACTCAAACCCCGGTTCTATCGACCAACTGAGGGTACACTGATAAAAGCCACTGGTCCGATGCAAGGGTCAGTATTGGCTTTAAGGGGCCCCTCCCAACAGCTTCCCGCAATCCATATTTGTTAGTTATCGTTGATGAATATTCATGATTTCCATTCTTATATTCCTGTCCAGACATGCAAACTTCCACAGTCATAAAGTGCCTGGAACTTCTTTTTAGTATGACTGGAATGCCAGACTACATACATTCAGATAGAGGCTGTTCTTTTATATCCCAGGAGCTAAAGGAATATTTACTTGGTAAAGGAGTTGCTACCAGTAACTCAATGCCCTATCGCCCACAGGATAATGGTCAAGCTGAACGGTATGTAGGGGTTGTCTGGAAAACAATCCAATTGGTGCTTAAGTCACTCAAGCTATCAGATAAACATTGGGAGCAGGTCCTACCACAAGTTCTTCATTCTATGCAGTCCCTGTTATGTACTACAACAAATTGTACACCACATGAACGTTTTTTTAAATTTCAGAGACGCACAACCCATGGAAACTCTCTGCCATCTTGGTTAATGAATACAGGGCCAGTGTTGTTGCAACGATTCATTCGTACTACTAAGAATGACCCCTTAGTGGATCAAGTTAACCTGATCGATAGTAATCAATCATTTGCATGCGTCAGATATCCAGACGGGAGAGAATCAACTGTGTCGGTTCAAGACTTGGCCCCAGATCCTGCCAACCATGCAAAATGAGCCTTTAATGAGCCCAGGAAATGATGCCAATACAGAAGACCACAATTCGTCATGCAGAGAGATTGTGCAAACACTACGGAGGTCAGGTCGTGTGTTGGTGACCCCAAAAAGGTATGGCAGGGACTAAAATAAGTACTCCCTTCTAGTGGGGAGGGATGTTGTAAATAAGAGATTGACTGTGAGACTCCTTTATGACACCATATTCGTTTACGGCCCTTTCTCTGGATTACGACAATCAGCCATATTTGAGAATACTAGGAGCACGTGATGTGAACCCTGCTTGTATTTTGCTGAATAAAGCTTGGATTAACTTATCTTCCGAGTCTCAGTCTTCATTCTTGACAGTGCCAAGATAAGTATCGAAAATTTTAGCATTTTTTTTTGCAGTAAAAAACAGTGATTTGGGAATATTTTCAAAAATCAATTCTTCAATTTTAATGCAACTTTCAGGAATTATTCACAAATGAATTAAATTTTTTTTTTACATGTTACCCCCCACTTATTTAATCTTATGAAATTTCGAGAAATTAAATTTTGACCAACTTAATGTTTATATTAGTTAAAAGCAAAACTCCTTGAAGAATTTAAGTGGTCAATTTACTTTTTGTAATTCAGGACCACCAGTTATTGAAAATCTGCTTTCAATTGTAAAATAAAAAATGCAATAAAACTAAGACATTATTTACTTATTTGTTTTTATGAATAAGATATATTATGGGCACTACTGTCATAAAAAAACAACTTTTGTTGAATAATGAATTTTTACAAGAATTATTTACATTTTTTAAAAAGTTTAATTATAATAATTTATAAATTTTTAAATCTTAAAATTCTGTATTAATTTGTCCCACTTAGGGGATATTGTTATTAAGTAAAAACTATATTTACTCATCATAAATGGAAAAGCTTATTACAATTTAGGAACCACCAATATTTTTAAAAGAATTTTTAATTTTTTTGTAGGTGTATAGACACACTGAATTTTATAAATATAGACATTCATATATGATATTATCTGAAAATAAGAGTGATAACTATGGTAAATTTCAAGTCAAAGTATCTAGATTTCAATAAAACATTAGGTTACAGAGAAATTTTCCTAAATTTTTTTAATGGGTACTTAAAAATATATAAAAAAGAGCTCACTGTATATTCTGTAAGTAATTTTTACAGATATATCCACTGTACAAGAAAATTAGATAAACTTCCATCTGTCAGTCAACATCTTAAATAAACAGCTGCAGCCATGTTAAAAATGAATTTCTGCAATATTTTAAACTTCAAGTAATATTTATTTCAAATCAGATTAATTAAACTTTAAATCAGCTAAAATTCCTCAAAGTTTCAGAAAAATGTATTTTATTTTTGAAAGATTTTTAATAAACAAAATTACATTGTGATGAAAGATGACTAAAATGATGTTAAAATCAGCTATTTTAACAATTTCAAAACAAAAACTCCTTCCAGTCAATTTAAATTAGTTTTGAAATATAGCAAAATATTTTGCTTATTGGAAATATTAAATTTAATCTATTAGCTTGAAATTGAAACTAAAATAAAATCTTCAAGAAAGATTTTTCATGTTTTTTTGAATTCATTTTAAACCTTAGGCATCACTTTCCTTTGGTAGTACCTATGCATATGTAATCACGTCAACATAAACATCACTTTAGTCCAATGAAGTCCTAAGGGATGAAACATAGGACACAAATTTTCTTTTTCCACTTTGTCAGATTTTCCTAAAAATGTCTTAGCATCCAACCTAGTGGTGCTTACATTTTCTTTGTTTTTTACTATTACATACCTAATGACACACTCATATTATACCAACCCAACTTTTTGCTTTTACTAAAAGACTAAATTCCTCAAAGTTTTACCATAAGGGAAGGTCCATAATTACATAACTATGATCCTCATCATCAACCTTTGGAATGGCTAAAGATGAGAATAAAATAATTAGCTATTAATACATCAATATAATCATTTTTTAACATTGTTTTTTTCTGTATATGCATCTATCCCATCTCTGTATCAATTTTAAAGCTTTTTTTCTTTTTTTAAATGTTGGAATTTTCTTATTAGTTTTTTTTTTTTTATCAAAGCAGCAGTGAAGAAAATGCAAATTTTTATGCTTCATGAGTTTAAAATTGGTATTTGTGCTGGCATCCAACAGTGCCTGAGGGCTGGAGTCAGCTTTAGAAGAGGAGTGTGTATTGTTTGCTTAAAAAATTTGGTTCTTGTGATATAGATTTTCAAGATGATCTGAGTCAAGGTTGCAAGTCATTATTGAAGAATGAAGAAAGTGAGGGCTGCTTTGGAGGATCTTCTAGAAATAAACTTGAGAATTTGGAGCAAAGCTGGAGATAGCTTATACAATAGTTGGAAGTGCCTCAACATAGTATAATGGTTAGCAAGCTTGTCATACTAGAACACGCTATGACTGAGTAGTGAGTTTGATCCTCACTGAGTGTTCTACTTTTGGCCTTGTGTCACATCTAAGCCATGCTTAGAAAATCGCCATAGCTGGAAGACATTTGGCATAAATTGATAAAATAAAGAAAATTGATTAATAATCAACAGCTTGAATAATTTGACATTTGTTTTAAAATTACTCTTTTCTTTTTATTCTATGGTTACTGTTGATTAAATGTAGCTTTCTGAGGGCTGACAAACAAGCATCCTAATCAGCCTTCCCAAAACACAAACTTCATCTACAAAAGATCTGGGCTTGTCTCAACCAGTGAAGATTGTTTCTGTCAGTCACCACTAAATCTTTGTTCCATCTGTTTGCCTTATTGAAAGGATCAGAGCATTTGTCAGTAAAAGTAACAGTTGAAAAATTGTTCCTAATATCTTGATTTAGGACCTAATATCTTGTGACATTTTAAAATTTCCTTACTGACACAACACCTATAAATTTTACAGCTAGACATATACATATTTTTTATAACTTCTCTAAGTGACACAGATCAGCAAGATAAAGTTTTTAACTTGTTCTTACCAGACTCATCCAGGATCTTTAACAAACATAGTTTGGTGATACCTGCTAATCATTTTTGCAGTTTCTGGAATTGTTTTACCATTTGCAAACTGAAGTTATTAGACATTTCTTTTTCTCTGTCAAATCAGTCTTTTTAAAACTTCAAAATCCTAAAATAGCTATTAATTTGAAACTTTGAAATTCAGGACATTTGATACAAATTCCTACTGTTTATTTACATCTGTGCAAAATAAACTAGCATTCATCCTAATTGCAGAGAAATGTTGCCATCATTCAGCAAATAAACCTTTAGAATCAGATTCAATATTTAAAGATTTTTATAAAATGAAGTAGCTAATAATGTGTGATGCAGTGTCTCTCTTCTTTTAGGCTGTCTGTCATTGTCGACGATGATGCTGTTTTTCCATCTCTGTCCATCTTCTGTGGGTTGCCAAATGAGATAGCAGCCCAATCCGCAAACGACAAGTTCTCGGGCACAGGTGGTAGGGAAACATGCCCGGTGTAGAATTGGCAGGTTGCAGATGACACTGGTGTTGCCTCCCCTTGAGCACTCCTCATCTCTCCTCCTCGATGTGTGCCACTTCAGCAACGCAGAGATACTGCCAGCTTATCTGATCCCTTGTGAGGTTCTCTAATTGTGTTAGGTCATTATTGCAAGAGACAAGAGCACACTTAAGGTAATCTTGAAATTGTTTCTTTGGGCCTCCATGTGGGCGGCTGCCGGTTTCAAGCTCTCCGAAGAATACAACATGCAAGATTCGCTGAAAGCAGAAAATGTGGAATGTCTCAAGCAGTTTTATTTGTCGGCAAATCAGAGTCCAGCATTCACAGCTGTAGAGCAGTGTTGAAACGACAACAGCTTGATAGACAGCGACTTTGGTTGGGAGTCAGAGATTGCTATTATAGAAAACCCAGAGGCGGAAAAATGTGAAGGAAGCAGAGATGTTCAAAAGAAGCGGAGGTGAGGTTTATCTGCCGGAGGATATCTTCATCAATGTGTCCATTATCGGATATGATGCTGCCGAGGTAGATAAACGAGTTAATATTAGTCAATGAAATGTCAATGTGCAGCCAAGATGCTGGATCACATCATTTAAACGCTGTTTGAATAACCTCCGTTTTATTTGGGTTGATATCAAGACCAAGGTGAGAATAAGCCTGATGCAATGAAGTTAGGGACTTTTGTAGTGAGAGTGCCTCATGTGATGCAGTGTACACACACTATGTATATGTTTTAGAAATAACTTAAAAATACTAGTGTTTACTCTCAATGAATGTTTATATAATGTCAGAAATACATTGAAATTTTTATATACAGTAGTCCCATTTATAAAGGATATACTCCAAGACATCCAGTAGATTCTAGAAATCATGGCTTGTACTGATTTCAATATAGTATTTCAAGATTAAAGAAAAAAAAGCTGATTTTTTACATTTCCATGTAGGACCAAATTGGTCAAATTTTTCAAAAAGCACTTGATGGTAAAAATAAGTATTTTGAGGATTTAGCTTAGAGCTTGTTATGTCAGTCATGACCAATTGGTGAGAGGGAATAAAGTTTTAATACTGAAATCAATATTACATTTGAGGACCATAGAAATTTTTGGTAAGTCAGATAAGGTGTGAAATTCTGACATAAATTATCATTATTCCATGAATTATGTAAACTAATAAAATCCTCTTTATTATATACTGATTTATTCAGAATAGTGGTATCTTGATTGTTACAGTCACATTGTTTCAGCCATTGTACTATTTGGCCTTCTTCAAATGTCTGTCATAATTGAATGACAAAGAATGTCATTTTTTTTAAAAAAATCTAAGAGCAGAATTCTGTGATAGACTAGACTACAAATTGATGTCCTTAAACCTTATCCATAACAACACAGAGGAATTAAAAATGATATCTTCTTTAACCAATGCACAAGACAATTCCAACAATATCTAGACAGAAAAAACTCCTCTTGTGTGACAACAATCCTCATTTGAAAAGATTGATAGAAGAAACAAGTAGAAGAAAAAAATGGAAGAGAGGATACTAAACAATTAACAAAGAATATGAAAAACTAGTTAATTTTCTGAGAAACCAATATCTTCAGAAAACTGGAAACTAAATAAATGAAACTAAACAGCATAGATGGAGTTAAAATGTGGAGAAAAACAAAAAAGAAATCACAATAACATCATACAAATGAAACCAAAAGAGAAGAAATGTCCTGGTTTCACAAAACATTTCAAATCACATTTCAACCCTGACCACACTAAGCTGAAGATGTCTGTGGAAATAGAGCATACACCAGTATACATCTGAGCATTACACAGTCTGTTTTCAAATGTAAATAGTAATGAACCTCGTGAAAGTCAAGAAAGCTATACAAATGTTAAAGAAAGCTCCACTTAACAAAATTGGATCTATTATAGTGAAAGTGAATGAACATTGTATTAACTAGGTTTTCACTGTTCTATGCAAGTCAACTCCTCACAACCCAATTTACCTTTTGTTCTGGCAAGAGTTGTAATAATGGCATATATATCAAACAACTCCAGGAAATTGAGTACCTGCTATATTGACCTCAAAACAAGCATATGACCATGTCAATAGAGACTTCCTGTTCTCATCCATTAAAAATTGTCTTCCAAGTTTCGACTCCACTAAAAGTCTAGATCTGATTGAAGAATTGTATCAATCCACAAAGTCATGCATGTCTGGCAAAGACACCAATAATGAAACATTTCAAACTTCATGAAGGAGGAAATTAAAGTCGCAATATATTTAATCTTTTTGTAGACTATGTTCTGTGCATATACAAGCAGATGTGGAGAGATGGGCACTGATGATTTAAGATTTTATACAACATCCCAAATGAATCTACTAATAGAAAACAGCATTCCTGATTTCCTTGCTAACACCAATGTACTGATAAGAGCTATGCCAATGTCATAGACATCCATACATGGGATAAGAATGATCTTGAACAAAAAAACAAAAAACAAAACAACATCCTCTACCAAGTGTTCCAAGAAGCAGGACTCAAGATAAACATTTCCAAGACAGAAACTATGATCTGGAATTGGAATGAAAGCAGTGATTGCATGAAACATGAATCCATCATAAAAATTCAGGGAGTGGAATTAATAAATAATATCACTTCAAATACCCCAGTGTATGGATCAATTATAATAAATTTAGTATAGGAGATAAGGAAATTGAATATAGAATAGGCTGTGCTTGGATCAGTTTTGCTGAACACTGCGAATTGTTACAAAACCAAAACCCTAACCTAAAAATTTGAGTTACATTCTTAAATAGCCATATCAGATCTAGACTTTCATATGAATGTTATGCATGGAGGCAAACTTGTTCAGAAATATCTAAACTGTCAACTGTATATAACTGCTTTCTAATATCAGTAATTAAAAAAGTCTGTGAGCAAATGAAGCAAGTAGGACTTAGTGGGGACTATCCTTCTTTGAACCTTGTAGACTGGCATTACAGATTCACAAACAAAAAAACTGTACCAAATAAGAGAAATCATATCACTTGAGGACTTTCAACAGCAGCAACAACTAAAATGTAATTTTGACTCAAAGGAAAAAAATAACATAATCAAGAGATTGACATTCCACATTACTTCAAACAAAAGGGTAGGTAGAAAGCCCCCATCCCAATCAATACTGGAAAAAAAGCAACAACAGCTACTGGGGCTGAGAAACCTATTTTTCTGAAAAATTGTTATAATTGTAAGATTTTATAAATTTCAACCAAAAGCACCACTGACTGCTTGGTCAACAATTGTCAAATGTTTCCTGATAAGGAAATAGCTAATACTACCATTGCAAAATTTAATTATAATGGATTTTGTATTTAATACACTGTATCATAGGACTGCACTTAAAAAATACATATATCTTGAAGCTTCAGTTCAACTCAAAGCATTTTAATATAAAACGCTCAGCCTTTTTAATTGTAGTGATAAATGTATCTTACCATCCCAATATAGCATTACTATATCCTCAATACAGGGCTTATGAAGATGGGTGAATAAAAACAAGGACATGAATGTAACATTTGAGAGAAAATTTGAGCTACATATTCTTGAGTGTGACAATTGATTTTTTGGAGCAACAGAACAGATTCACATTAGCAGATACTAAAAAGGAAAGTGAATTAAGGTCTTACTTGATAGTTGATTTGACCATACCTTACACAGTGATTTTACCCCAGCCACATCAGATGAGAGAAATCTAGAGTACATATGTTGTTGTTCTGATGAATTGGCTCCAACTGGTCAGGCAACTTAATTCACACTCCAGACTATCACTTGATATATTTCTTACTCTTTGGCATGTGCATAAATAATAAGTGAGTCAATGGCAAACAACCAAGTTTTGAAATACTATACACTTATGTGCCAAATTTAACAGGTACTTTCATATTATTTGAGATATGCAATTGAGCACAATCTCAATTTGCCTATCCAACTTCTTGGATCAAAAAGCATACATGTGCCAAATTTCACTTCAATCCATTCAGTAGTTTTATGTCTAGACACACCTACAAATAGAATCTCTATTATTTTAGGAATGCGTAATACTTCAACTGGAAAAAGGCTTAGTGCAAAAATTCCCAAATTTCTTTTCAATTTATAATGTTATAGCTTATTACTCAACTTTCAACATATAAAGGGTTCCCAATAACAATGAACATTTTTTTGTAAAGTGACATTCATATATCTCCTTACAATTTAAAATGTACACATTATAAATTGCTAAACAAAATAAACAAGGCTTTATGTCACACTATTAATAAAATAATTTATATATACACATTAACAGAGTGAGAAAGAATGAAAGTTGTAAATTCTATGCTGTTTTTCTTCATACAGTCTCATCAAAAATAGATGTTTAACTCGCAAAAGCAGGAACATGTAAAAATCTATGTTTTCTTTGAAGTATCTTTGAAGTTGTTCATATAATAATGTATATGCAAGTTAATAGTGGGAGAAAAATAATAAACCAATTTTGAATTCAATTATTATTTGCATTTGAAAAATTGTTTTCTGAACATTCCACTGTTTAACTACTTTTGTGAATTAAATAATAAGTTTTATTTTCCACAAGAATCCAGTCCAGATTACTAATTAATTTAATTACTTATTCAGCATTTTAGTGATTGAGAAGATGATTACAATCTTAGTAATCAGATTTTAAACCAATATTATGGCTTCTAACACAGCCAAACTAATGAAGACTGTTTTGCAGAAGATTGATTCATCATTTCTGCAGTCTTACATTAAAATAATGCTGAATGAGTGAGACTTAAATTCTTATTGTAACTCATTGAGATTTGCAGTCAGGTAATTCACATGTAGATTCTTGCAAATAACTTTAAATTTCAGCCAAAGTATTATAGCCCCTAAGGAGAACTTGAAATGCTGTGTGTTGAGTGTATAGAAATGTCTTTCTTGATTAGTTAGAGAGATACATTTAAATGTGTATTTTCTGTGCTATTGTCCACTTTTTGCATCAATTTGTAACTGTCCATTACAAACATTCTTGAAACAAATTTTCCTTTTTTAGTTCTTTCTACAAAAGAATGGTCACTATACAAACATGAAATCATACCACCACTCATTTACATAGAGAAATTCCCTAACACCTTTACCAGAGAAAATTATATGGTGCTGAAATCAGTACTAGTTTGTTACGTACATCTGACTAACAAAGGCTGAAGATTGGATCTACCAAAACATTTGTTAACAATATGAAGGAGTTTGATTGTCTAAATGAAATTTGGAATGGCTAGGATTAAAACTTTCACTTGTTAATGATTACATATAACAAAGAGCAAAAGAATTTGCAGTAAAGGAAAATGAAATAATAATCATGTTCCTATATTTAGGTAAAATGTTAGCTTTTCTTACTGACCACTGATTTTCCTGCTACTTTACCCACCCTACAAATTAGCATTCCTAATTGGTGTTCCTTACATTCTGAAAATTTTAATTGAAAGTTTTATTTAGCAAGTTTGAACACAATCTATTATGTATTGCAAATGAAAAAGGATTGTCAGTGGTCTCAAATTAATGTAAATGTTGCTGACAGAATTAGACTATTATATGTATAATATAAATGCATTCCTGATCATTTTATAAAAGCTGTTGAAAAATCTGGAGAAAGAGGTTGTCAGTGGTTAGAAATTAAGGCTAGGTTTACTCACAGAATAAAGCTATTTTAATACAAAAGTATCAACCTAACATCAAATATTGCATCATTTAAACATAGTCAATACATTTACACACATAAAAGTACAGTGCCACGCAAAAATTTACAACACATTACAATAAATGTTTCTTCAGGTATTTCTAACACAGATTAATGAAACTTTTACTGCCAATAATACATATGTTTAAGCTTTTAATCAAACAATCAGATTTAAAAAAAATAATAAATTAAAATATCCCACAAAGAAAAACCAATATTTAATAACACAAACATTTATTAAATCTATTAATATTTTGTAGCATAACCATTATTGCTAATTACAGCAAGTAGGTGTTTAGAGTAGTCCCATATGAATTTCTTGCATGTTTCTTGGTTAATATTTTTCCATTCTTCACAACAAAATTCCTTTAGTTCATGCAGGTTTTGCGGGTTCTTTGAATTCTTAGTTTCAGCTCTCTCCATAAATTTTCAATCAGATTGAGAGCCGAAGATTGACATGGCCATTTTAGAATGTCTATTTGAACTTAACCATGATTTTAGAAGCTTTGCAGTATGTTTAAGATCGTTGTCTTGTTGAAAGACCCAACCTGGTTTTGAACCCAGCGAATGTGCACTCTGATATAAATTTCTGTCCAAAATATCCCTATAATATGCTCCATTCATCCTCCCGTCTATTATTTTAATGTTCTCTACACCTTGGGCACTAAAGCAACAAGATCATAATTGATACCCCTACAAATTTTACTGTTGGGATAGTATTCTTCCGCAAATATTCAGTACCCTTCTTTCTCCAGACCTCTGCCACAGCATTTCTGCCAAAAAGTTCTATTTTCATTTCGTCTGACCAAAGTACATTTTCCCAAAATGCTGCAGGTTTGATACAATGCTCGTTTGCAAAATCCAGTCTAACAAGAATGTGTTTTCGCTTAACACATGGTATTTTCCTTGGAGTCCTTGAAAAGATGTCATATCAACGATGTGAATGACTAATTGTATCCATACTCACTTTTACTCCACTTACATCTAGTCCCCCCTGAAGTTCTTTAAGCTTAACTCAGGGCTCATTGCCAACTTATCTCGCCAATAATTTTGCCGTATGTTCCTAGAAAGGATGACCAGAGCTTTTTTGGGACGAATGAAATGACACATCTTCCAGTGACAAACTATCATACCAACTGAACTCAATGGCACATTTAACTGACTAGATATCTTCCTATAACCAAATCCACTTGTATGAAGGTGTGTTTGTCTTGTCTTGTCTTCTCACATCCATATGTTGGGAGAACCGCTCTCGACTGAGAAAAATACTGGTTTTATATAGCTATCTCAGTCCCAGACCCACGCTGACTATTGGTTAATACCTGCCTAGTATCATTCATATGCAAATAGTGTCACCTAGAAGGTCTTCTCTCAACAGCCTACTGTAGAAGAGGATGCAACTTTTGGTGCTTATAGCACCACATACAACCAACTCAGTGTCTTTTTTCTGGTTGACCCAATTCTGTTACATAATGTCAACAATACATTTATGGAGGTATTGATCAATTATTTTGCTTTTCCCCCATTTTGTCAATGTTTAAAGGACGGTTGACAAAAAAAGAATGACGCAATATTTTTAATCATTCCTAAAAGTCATCATAAAATTAATCTGCAACGTTCTAAAAAGCAACTCCATCCTAATTTGGAAAATTCTAGTAAATTTCAACACTTTTATAAAAAAAGCTGTTGTAAATAAAAAATGTGTTGTAAATGTTTGAGTTACTAAATATCAGTTTTTCTCCGTGGGATATTTTTTGAAGATTTA
Source organism: Acanthosepion esculentum (assembly GCA_964036315.1). Taxonomy (NCBI): domain Eukaryota; kingdom Metazoa; phylum Mollusca; class Cephalopoda; order Sepiida; family Sepiidae; genus Acanthosepion; species Acanthosepion esculentum. The sequence goes on from CAXIWW010000777.1 coordinate 53,000, forward strand.
AAAAAAAAATTGTTTGACTGAATACCTAAATATATGTTCTATGAGCAGTAAAAGTTTAATGTAACTGTATTAGAATACCTAAAAAAAAAACAACAAAAAAAATTTTTTGTAATGTGTTGTAAACTTGTGTGTAAGAGAGAGATAAAAGTGTATCCAACATTTTTAGAGTTCTTGAAAAAATTAGTTAAAAAGTAGGTTTTACTTTTTTAATTAGCACATTCTATCCAACATTTAATGCCATCAGTTTTAAGAAATTAAGTTTATGAACTTTTTTGCACCTTCCATGCTATAATTGCTTTGCTTGTTATTATTCTTTATATTTGGACTATTGTTATTATTTCAATGTTTCAGCTGTTGTTCGTTCTGAAATGCTGAGATAATAGCAACAAAGATGAGGACAACAGTCCAAATATAAATATGAAGAATCATTAATGTTACATTTAGTGTCAACAGCTTGTGAGAAATTCGTGTTTAAATATTCAATATTTATTGTTGGCATATGGTGCTTAGTTTTGTTTTTTATTTTTGTTGGTTTTCTTTTGGCCAAAGCCAAATGTCAGAAACAGATTCAAAGTGCATGAACCTAAAAGAATATGAGTGCCAGGGAACTTGCCATAACTACCTTAAAATCTCAGCTTGCTGCAAGTACAACCAGGATGAAGATCTCAGTACACCACTAATCACTTGTTGCCAAGCAAAGCAGGTTGGAACACTGACAACCACAAAACCACTTCAACTGCACATAATGCAAGCAGCATATTGTTATCTCAAGAAGCTACCCTTCCATTCCCAGGAGCAATAGGCAGCCACATCTGCAAGAAACAGAAAATAATGAATCTTGTTTGTTCTGTATTGGCCAAAACAAAACTACTAATATAAGGAACCATACTCCATTGCAGAGGGCTTACACTATTGGATGAAAAATCTCCTTGAAATTGAAATCAATGTGTCACAAATATTTGATATCAGCATTATTACATTTGATTCACTTTAAGCCCATCTCTCTGGTTTTACTAGATTAGTTGGAGTTTAAAAAAAACCCCAAAAAACAATTGCAACTTTCAGATGACATTTAAAGATAATGGAGCAGTAGTCAAAAATTCTTGACTTGACCAAGAAAACCTTTAAAAAATGTTTTGTTATGTACTCAGATTTGAGTAAGTGGGTTAGGCTAAAAACTTTTCAAGCATCTAACCTTTATTCTTTTGTCAAAGAATAATATGGAAATAAAATTAAATAATACAATCAATAATTACATATAGCCCTATTCTTGATATTTAATGCAAATCTATAGAAAAACCATTCGTAATGCCTTTACACTATACATACAGCACCACTCTACTGCCAGTAATGCTTGCATTAATTCCTGACCTCTGACAATCCTTTCTTTCAGAATTTCAATGCACAATCTTACAAAGTGCATGCAGAAACAATAATTCATTGTTTAATCCAATTTTTCCTGCACCTGCCAGAAATATTTAGTTTGTTGAGTGCAGTTGAGTGAGACAGGAGAAAAGTAGTGATAAAGCCAGGTGGTTAACTATAAGAAAAGACAGAACCTTGTCTATGTATGACTGATTCAAACTGAGTTGGTGTTAAAATACAGTTGTGACTTGTTTTCCTTCTATATCTAGGCCCAGATTTTGCTGCACCATTTTATAAATTAATCATAAGAATGAACATTTTGAGATAAATCCTATTAGAAATTATTTATATATCCTGTATGTAATAGCTTTTATATAATTGAAAAGTTTAAAAATACAAAAAAATAAACTGTTATGCTGACATATGTGTATATAATAGACTGTACTTTATTGATGAGCCAAATAAGGTGATGCTCTTTCATACATCTACAAAACAACTCTTACCTGACCAGGTATGGACTCAACAAGACCTCTAAAGGTTTCATCTGGGATTTGGGTTCAGGATGCTAAGAACATATCTTTTTATTCTTCCAAGTTATATGACAGAAGTTCTATAGCTCAAAGTCATTGGTTCAATAGATTTCAAATATTTAATGGGATTGAGAAGTCTATGGCAATGCAGTAAAGCATTAATTCCTGAAAACAATCATGTAGAGTTTGTGCAGTGTGGCAGAGTGCATTGTCCTATTGAAAGATGGCACTATCATAGAAAGAGTATACCTGATCTTCAATGAGGTATCCAAGTAGAATGTTACCTAAACTATCATACTACTTTCACTGGCTTGTTTTCCCATAGTGTATCCTGGTGCCAGTGCTTCCTTAGGATAAAGATGCACCTACAAGCTGTCATCAATTTTATTCAGGAGAAATCAGGACTCATTAGATCAAGTGATTTCCAGATTCACTGCTAACACCCACATATGCCAATTGAAGATGCTTTTGATGACAGATATTGGTTAGCATTGATACTCTCATTGATCTGCAGCTACACAACCCCATACAAAACAAGGATATACTGTTTGTTGAGACATTTCTTCCTTCAGGTAGATTAAAGTTATCTGAAATTTATGCAGAGTAGAACTGATTTTGCTACAGGAAAATTTATTTTCTTTGATATTTTTTAACTAACTCAGGAAAGCTGAAGCAATTAGAAAATACATATAATTTTTAGCTAACAAATCAAACAACTGTAAGCAAAATATTTTGTTCAATTACCAAATAAAAAAAACTATTATCTCTCAATATTTTCTTTATATTGTCTCCTGCTACAAAAACAACGAAGAGAAGCAAAACTCATATGAAACCTAGAGGTTCCCAGTTTCAGAAAGCAAATCCTACTTAAACTAAAAATTACAGAGGAATATTGGAGAGGAGGAAGAAGATAATTTTTTTCAAAAAGAAGCAAAAAATGTGAATAAGTATCAGTGAAAGCAAATCCTATTTGTACTTATACTGCAGCTCTTCAGAGCATGTACAAAATATATAAAAATAACAAGGTTCATTAAGTTTTCTATGAGGATTTCTGATCATGATATCAATCAATTACAGACTGAAAATAATGAATTATTCAAAATATCAATCCATTTGTGGGTGAGAAGAGCTTCAATTTTTAAGAAAAAACCTGCAGGTATGATTGGTAACAACAATGCTTTACTTACCTCAATTATAAAAATGTCTGCATGTAGACAAAAAAGAAAAAATTTTTTCTCCCAAACTATCAACAAAGGAGGGATTACAACTGAAAAAAAAAAAAGAAAAAAAAAATGACATTAAAATATTGTGTGTGTGAGTGTGAGAGAGAAAGAAGGTAATTAATTACATTTCAAATCATTAAAAATGTCAAAGGCATTGAATGTTGTGCTAATATAAAATAGACGTTTTCTTTATACAATTTACTGCAGGTATCACAAACCAGATTGAGAAGCATCCTTTGGTAAATATTTTTTTCCACAAAAGAAATTATAGTATCATATGCAAATAAGAACCATTTTGCTAAACGTAACGTGGAGAACTGTGCTGCTACGATTGATTCTATTCAGAGAAATAGACAACATAACAATGGTATCGCCGATCGGATCCTTGAATGCGCTGGAAGATCCCAAACACAGAGACATGGATCAGAATGTTTGCAGCATTTGCAAGAGTAAAAAAGACTGAAGGAGGAGAAAAAAAGATAACGGATTTATTTCTTGCTACTGCTGGTTGTGAAGCAGTGAAGGAACTTTTGACAATGTGTTACCTGAGCAAATTAGAAGAAATGACATTTGAAGAAATTGTCAGTTATAAAAAAGAACATAAGACCAAAGAAAAAATTGGTTGTTGCTGAAAGAACCAAGTTTTTAGAGACAAGACAAGCACCAAATGAGTCCATTATACAGTACTTACATAGATTAAAAGAATGTGTTAAATACTGTGATTTTCAAGAGTTGGGAACTCGGAAAATGACCATAGATGATGAATTAATTCTCAGAATAATTGAAGGTTTACTAGACCAGAACCACAAACAAAAAATACTGGAAGCTTTACAAAGTTGTAACATGGGTTTGGAGGCTAGCCTCAAATTCTTACAACAGTTAGAGTTGATTAAGGAATTTAATCAACCGAAAGAAGAATTTGAGGCATACAGGATGAGCATGACCAAGTCTATAATTAAATGTAGATACTGTGGAAAAAAATTACGAGAGAGACAAGTACAAATGCCCCGCATTAGGAAAAGTATGCTCAAATTGCAAAGAAAGAGACCATTTTCAGAACATATGCAAATACAAAAAGAAAATAGAAATAATACAAAAATTACCAACCCCTTCCAAAGAAGAGGCTGAAATATTTTCAGTGAATATGCAAAAAAGGAGTAGAGAAAAAATAAAGATAAATGGCCAAATATTTAACATGCAAGTTGATACAGGCAGTGAAGTCATGATGATACCAAAAAATTTTGGGGTCAAAATGCAACGGCCTAAATTTTAAAAAAGCAACATCCACTGAAGCAATTTGATGGAACAACTATAAAAATAATGGGTACATTTCAAGGCAATTTTGAAACGGATACGCATTTTGAAATAATTTCCATTACTGTGGTAGAATGAGAAAAAAATCACAGATTACTAGGAATTAATGCGTTACAAGTGGCCAAAGATTGTCAGAGTAAAAGACAGAAAAGTCACCATGATAAAGCAAGTACTAAGAACGATATTCTCAAGGAATTGAGTACCCCAGACACTAGTCAGTGACAATGCACCTGAATTTTGCGATGAGAATTTATGTGCAAGGTTGAAACAGAAAGGATGTATCCCATACAAGACACCACCATATCATCCACAATCTAATTGTGGAAAGAATGGTACAAATGGTGAAAATGGGGTTAAAAGCATTCTCACCACTTAATGAAAGCCTAGAAGTGTATTTACTGAAAATCTTTCTCGGTTATAGATCCTTTCCACATGAAGGAAGAAAGCTGAGCCCTTTGGCATTAATGGGCAGACAAATCAGAGCCCTCATAACTATGTCCTTTTCAATGAAAGAAAAGGTATGTTATAGAAAGAATAAAGAGGCTGAGCCAGAACAAGCAAATTTCTTGTTACAAAAAGGACACAACATGGCTATACTAGAGAAAAAGGGACAAAATATAAAAGCACATGCGGATCAATTCAGAACCAGAAATGAATTGGATGATGCGGAAATGGAAGATCAAGAGCAAGAAGAAACAGAAAGTCACAAAAATGGAACAGAGCAGGAAATGGAAAAAAGTGAGAGTGAAGAGACGGATGAGAGTGAAGAAGAAAATGAAGAAAGACCAAGATTACCATTAAGAAAAAGAAAAGAAAGAAAACAGGAAGGAGAGCACAGTACAAGAGTAATCAGAAATAGTAGTAGAAGAAGAAACAAGGGTGTCCAGCCTTTTTGGCTCAGGGAGGTGTAGTATCATATGCAAATGAGAATGACAACATAAATAGAGAGCAGAGGGTAAACAAAGTGCAATCATCAGTGTACCAATTTGCTAAACATAACGTGGAGAACTGTGCTATGATTGATTCTGCAATAGTTAATAGATATATTTTACAAATAATGCAAGAGAAATATTATATAAATAATACTCCAATTATGTCAGTAACATTTTTGTTTAAAATCTTGACTAGTTACTGATTGCCAAATCAGTGACTTATATTAAACAGACAAAATCCTGATACTGACAGTGATGCTTTCTTTAATTTCTGACCAGAATTAATGAATTTCTTCCTGATCTTCAAGGTTTCACACATACGTTGCCTGTCCGGAAAGTATCCAACTATTTTGAATATCTTGATATTCCATGCCCAAATAGACATTCTTCAGTGGAAATACTCAGTCAGTAGTTAGACACCCTTGAGTGAGTGTCACATTCACAGTGAATATGCATTGAGTTTTGTTCGAAACTTGGACATTTATCTACAAAAACTGAAGGTAGCTAATGGTGATGTTTCAATGGGTGGGGCCTAGATAAAAGGTTGAGAATCCACTAAAAGTGGTTTATGTTCTGGAGGATCTTGAAGTCCTTTAATGTACATAAATGCTGAACACATGCAGGCTGCAATCAAGAGTAATTAGTGATTGACAGTGCAAGAATTAAAAAAACTGAATTTCACAGACTGTTTGGATAGTAACCATTTTGAATACTATGACTTCTCACTCTTCAAGCCTCATACAGAGATCTTTGACCAAGAATAGAATCATCCAAGTCTGTCAGCTGTCCTAATTCAGATTAACTCTCTGCAACTTGGGCTTTCTCACAAAGTTAAAAGAAATCACCGTTAAAAAGATTTCAGGCTGAACCAATTTAATGCAAAGTGGCAGCTGGTGATAATCCAAAAAAGGAATCTTTGAGATTGGAACCTTACACTTATCCAAATACAAAGGATTTAATTTAGAGAGGACAAAATTGCTATTTTACTGCTTTTCTGTTTAATATTAAATCACCAGATTTTCTCTACAGATAGATGGATTCATGCCATTACCAAGAGCATTAATGTGAAATGAAAACTAACTCCCATGATATGAACTCAACTCATCAATTTAATTTTCTATGCTGTTACACTTTCATATTAAACTTATATAATGTATATACATAGATTTGACATAGATATAAAAACTAACCTAAACGAAGTAGATTTTCTAGATGTTACCTTCAACCTAAGAAAAGGCACATATAAACCATACAGAAAACCCAATGATAAACCACTCTATGTACACACATCTTCCAACCACCCGCCTTCTATAATCAAACAGATACCAAAATTGATTAACCGCAGGCTTTCCGAGAATTCCTCCAATGAATCCATATTTAACAAAGCTAAGAAAGACTATGAAACAGCCCTAAAAGATAGTGGATTCCCAGCAACACTCACATACTCACCACAGAACACAAAAAAGGCCAATAGAAAAAGAAATATCATATGGTTCAATCCACCGTACAGCAAAAACATAAAAACAAACGTAGGAAAAATATTCTTCAAACTCTTACACAAACACTTCCTGGAATCAAGCACCCTACACAAAATATTCAACAAAAACACAGTAAAAATCAGCTACAGTTGCACTGGGAACATGGCACAAATAATACAAAAGTACAGCAGGAAAATTATCAACAAACCACATGAACAAATCAAATCCACGTGCAACTGCAGAAAAAAGAATGAATGTCCTTTAAGTGTTAATTGTTTACAAAACAATGTAATATACCAAGCCACGATAAAATTACCAGATAATGAAGAAAAAGTATACATAGGAGTAACTGAAGGACCCTGGAAACAAAGAAATTTTGCAAACAAAACATCTTTCACAAATAGTAAATATGCAAACAGCACAATGCTTTCTAAGTATATCTGGGAAATTAAAAACAAAATGCACATTCACACCAAAAATATCTTGGAAAATAAGGAAAAGATCATCAGCCTACAACAACCAATCAAAAACTTGCAAACTTTGCTTGGAGGAAAAAATACCTATCATTACCTTCCCATACCAAAATAAATTATTAAATAAAAGATCTGAGCTCATTTCAAAATGCAGACATGAAAACAAATTTTTACTACATTACTTAAAAATCGAAAACTGAAAAAAAAAATAAAATAAAATAAATTAAAAAAACAAAACAAAATGACAATAAAATAAGTAAAATAAATTAATCCAAACAAATTACCAAATCACAGTTGTTAGAACAGATGAAATAGAATAAAAAACAAAATCAATGAACCCAAATAAAGTAAATAATAAACAAATTAGCAAACCATTATGACCAAAATATTAGTTAGACTATAAAAATCAAACCAAAAATCGGATGAAAAACATAGCTATAACTGTTATATAATAAAGAAAATCATAAACCAAAAACAGTAAATAAAAATATACAGTATAAGAAACAAATAATAAAAAACAAGTAAAATATATTAATTTAAATTCATCCAAATAAATAAATAAACTAACAAACCGATCCTGATAAATTAACCATTAGAAAAAACAAATAAAGATGATCAATCCAAATAAATACATGAAGTAATAAACAAATTAAAAACGGCTCCCACCAAAATAATAGTTAGAATAAACTACAACAACCAACCCCAAAATTGAATAAATAGCCTTATCTTCCCAAACCAAAACAAAACTATTAAATAAGCGATATAAACAACTTTTACTATGTTAATAAAAACACCGATTAAAATAAATAAAAAAATATATATAAAATAAAAAATAAAAATAAAAGATAAATAATGACAAGCAAAATAATTTAACTGTTGTGGACCCAGAATATGTCCGAAAGAAAACTCAAACTCAGCAATTTAGTGAAAACATATTATTAAACAAAAGAACGAATACAAAAGTGTTGCACATCAACTGCCAGCAAAGTACAGTAGTCAACTCATCAACTGTAGACAGCTCTCTCTCGAGGCATAATCTCCCCGTATATATAGTAATAGGACGAGTCCATTTAGTCCATAAAGGTAGGTCCCATAACATTAACCCAAATAAATGAATAAATAAATGACTACTGGTAAAATAACCGCCAAAATAGTCAACCGACAATGCATCACTGACCCGTATATATAAATAGCCGAGAAAAATAACTGCACTCGTGGCCTGACAATTGCGTCTAGCATGAAACAGACTGTCGCCTCTAAGTGTTGACTTCTATGTTCATTATATATATATATATATATATATATATATATATATATATATATATACACACACACACACACACACACACCTGACATACCTGGTAATTCCCAGGAAAGCGAATGTTATCCCCAGTCTCAATTCTCATATCCTTTCTTTGGTTATCCAAAAGTAAAAATTCAAAGTAAGTATCACTGAAAAGGGCTTTTGTGCGTTTAACTGCCATCCTAGGATTTTTGGAGGAAATACCAATAAGTTATGAATACTAAAATTGTAAAGCAACTTACATAATAATAGGTAAATCAGTTATCCGAAAATAAAAATTCAAAGTAAGTAGCTCTTAAAAGGGTTTTTGTGTGTTCACAGAGAATATAGCCCTCAGGAGTTCTAGTGTTAAAATAAATTTACAATAGATGTACAAATAGACTGACATATAATTTCACAATAGAACTGTAAATAGATTTATATATAGATTAACAAATAGAATAACATATAGATTAACAAAAGATTTACAACATGTACAGTACAGTTAAATCATAAAGACCTGATGATTGGGTGTATCTTATCAAGTTTGCAGAGCCTCTTGATAAATAACATTTTTGGTCTTTCCATGTGGAGTATAAATAAATAAATGATTGGGATTTCTGACTCTAGAACATCCCACATAAATTTTGCTATGGGAGAAAACTGATTCTGCTTACCACATCCAAAGACTGCCCCTAAGCTTTGTTAATGCTGATTGTAAAACTCAGTTTCACCAGAAATTGCATCCGCTTGAACTGGAAAAGCATATCCAAGGGAATAAGTGAAATTTTAGGAATAAATACAGCCTCATTGCTTGCTTTGTCAGTCAGAATTGTTTTCTCCAAGAATATTGGCATCATCTTAATTGTATGTTGTGTGATATTGCAAAGTTTCAGTGGATCCGGGTTTCTTAGCAGCATCAATGGTGCTCCAATCTTGAGGTGCAAATTGTGAGGTGGGGGGCCTACTGGTGTTAGGCTATTCAAAAATTCAACTGGATAATTCACAGCTTCATCAGTGTTTAGTACAGCATCAATGAATTTGTAGCTGGCAACTGTTCTAGAAATTTGATGTTCAAATCATGAACTGCCACATTCTTTAGGGCTAAAATGGCATGGGTTCTCAGTCAGTTGTGGTCTGTAAACTGATTCCTCAAGTTGGGAAACACACTAGTCATTAGTTCCTTTAAATCATATACCATATGTCCAAAAAGGAAACTGACCAACCAAGTGCCATTACCAACATCCAATAGTTGCTTAGAAAAAATACCAGCTTCCTCATCTCCACTGAGCTGCACTCTCATGCTGGTTGTGAGTCTCAGCTTTTTCACACTGCTCTACAGTTAGGAAAATTTTATACCGGCATTTACTGCATCAGTTCTTGACCCTTTCAGAATCATTGGAAGGGTTTTCTAAAGTTTCCTGCAAGCAAGACTGTTGCACCTCTCATAAGCCATGTGTTGTGTCTAAGATCCTGAAGTGCTGTGTCAAGAGCCTCAAAGGGAGCCTTATGGCTCATTGTCGAATCATCCCAGATGATCAATTTGCTATCACAGAGGAGTTTGCTTTTATAGAACCACAACTGATGTTGCAGGTTGCCTCTCTTTCTTGGACAGGTCCAAAGGGAGTTTGAAGCATGAATGAGCTGTGCAGCCACCACTTAGCAGAGTTACAGCTATTCCACTTGATGCACTGCTAGAGCAATAGGTTTCATCTGCCACAGTTTAGCCAGAAGTAGGTTGATAAATATTTTACCAGTTCCACCTGGAACATCAAGGAAGAATAGATCTCTTCTTTCACATTCAATACTTGAAATATCATATTATAAACATCTAGTTGGTCCTCCATCAGTTAGTGTTCGTTATCGGCTATATATGTCATTTCCTCAGTCATATCTGATCTCCCACATGTACTCAATTGTGAGATTGTTTGCTGCCTGCTCAGGTTGATGTAGATCAAATGTGGTAATTCTTTGGCCTCCCATAGCTTGCAATTGGGTGTTAAGGTCAACTAATGCCTTATTGTAAATGGCATCATTGAATGTGACAATTTCTGCTGAGGTTTGCCTCTGAATCCTTCGTAGGATGTCCTCTGCCATGCTGGTTTTAAGGGTCACCCAAGCCACATATCAATATGATGGAAAATAGCTGGCACAATTGACTTGGTGCTCTGCTGACTGCTGCCTCCTCCAGTGTCTGATCACAGTGAGCATCATCCTCCAGTAGCCCATGTTTGGCACAGGCTTCTCTGTAGGTTGTACAAACTTCTCCATTATATCTTCACAGGTCTGTCAATGATGTAGGATTTCTGACAATGTGCAACAGCAGATGCAGAAAGAATCATTTGGCTTAAATAATTATAATTATCACTATTATTTTCTGATAATGTGTATGGTTGCCCGTATGGTTATTGGCACATTTATACACATACAAAAAAATTCAAAATTCTTTTAAAAATATTGGTGTTTGATGATTTGTATTAAGCTTTTCCATTTATGATTAGTAAATATAGTTTTCACTTAATGATAATATCATCTAAGTCAGAAATTAATAGAGAATTTTAAAAGATTTAAAACTTAATAAATGTTTCTATTGAAAAAAAAAAAGAAAACAATTCTTGTAAAAATGTATTATTCATTCATCAAAAATTTTTTTTTTCTTAGGACAATAGTGTCCTTAATATATCTTATTTATAAAAGCTTTTCTAGTTAAATGTCATAGTTTTACTGCATTTTTATGACTTAGAGCAGATTTTCAGTAAATGGTGTTTCTGTTTGACAAAAAAAAATAATTGATGATTTAAATTCTCTGAGGAGTCTTGCTTTTAAGTAATATGCAGAGGCTGAAATTTTAATTTCTTGAAATTTTATAAAATTAAGTAAGTGACAGTAGCAGATGTAACAGAAAAATATTTTTACCAAAATTTTCTAGAAAAAAAAAATTTCAAAAATAATTTCATTCATTTATGAATAAGTCCTGAAAATTTCATTAAAATCCAACAATTATTTGATTTTTGAAAGAATTTCCAGAAGAATGTGTTTTTAATGCCAAAAAGATGTTAAAAATTCCTAAACTAAACATTGGTCCACTTGTTGATACAAGAAAAACAAGATTTTTAACCAATATTTCAAACATGCTAGAAAGGATTAAAAATTTGATAAAATAATCAAAAAATACCTTTTGACTATAAAACTTTGTTTTTATAAAGTTTGGGGCCTTCTTTCATCATGGTATGCTATTTTTTAGAAAATCTTTGGAGGTATCTACAGAAGCTGAAAGAAATAATAGTTAAATAGTAAGATCTGGCACTATTTTCATCAAGTTTGATGTAAAAAGTTTTACAATAGATATTTGAATCATCAATCTAATTTTGAATGGTGTGGACACTGGAGCTTGAATGATAAGCTGAGAAATTCCAATTCAGCCAGTCAGCTATTGTGCTCTCATCATAGGAATACTATTCTTGATATATAATGAAATAAGTGAATAAGCTTTTGGGATTTTTAAGGAACAGGTATGAAAAGAACAAGAAATGTTATTGAATGACTACAGAGTTGAGTCTTTAAGGGCGTGGTTGTGGAAGAAAAAATATAAGGTGGTGAGATATGAAGATGCATACAAGTGGAATTTTTGATTAATAGCTTGTATCGAGGTATCATGAAAAGAATGGTGAGGCTTTGGCTTTAGCTAGATGGTGGCATTAGTTTTTATTTTGGTTTCAAGCCAAACAAGTCTTCTAAGAACTTTGCTATGCGCAGCATCTCTATTATAAAACACACACACCATTCCTCATAGATACATACAACTTTCTTACTTGAATATGTTTAGAAACCAATTTACTTTATCTTTTTTGCTCAAGCTGTTGCCATGCTTTCTGTAAATGCAATGAAACTTTGATAGTGAGTTTATTCATCAGTGGATATAATAACTAGTGTAACAGCATTTTATTACCACTATAACCTGAGCAATTATAAGAGATTGGTTTGCACAACATAGCAATACCTAGTGATGGGGACAGAGGGCAGGAAAAATGGATTCATGCCTTTACCAAAGACATTAGCAGTAATATGAAGAGCATCTGCTGAAATTCAAACTCATTTTGTAGATTCTGTGTCTCAAACCAATGACCATTGTGCAATGTTGCCCTACACTTGTGTAATGAATTCAAATACACACTGAGTAACTTACTATAGTGCGTGTTAATCTGATAAAGTATCTATCTTGGTATCTGTTATAGAGTAATGGTTAACAAGTGAATCAGGTGAGTGAAGTGGATTCAATTCTCACTACTTTAATCTTTAGCATATTATCTGAAGTTCTAAAATAAATAAAAATTATTACATAATAACTTATTACACACGGGTCATCAGCTTTTGTTTTCATTGAATTTTGGATGAAGAGCCGAGAAACTAAAACATAGGAATTAATAAAAATTGACAATGTTTTAAATCTGATGAAGCAGAACACATTTGAAAAAAGTGATAAGAGGTAGCAGTGCATCATTCTGAAGACAAGAACAAGATTAAAATTCTAAGTCATGTGTGGATTTCTTTGCTTAACAAAGAAAAGAAAGCAACTCAGCAAACAAAATTTGGAATAATTTGTGTCACACAACTTGCTGCTCAAAATTTGCAATTTGGTATAAAAGTTTAAACTGATCAGAATATTGATGAACAACCTGATAAAAGAGTAACATTACTCGTTATGCCTGGATTGAAAACCCAAAGACTACAAAATAGATTGGCCCAAAAACTGTGATCACAACAAAGAAATGATAATCAACAAACAGATTTTTGAGTGAGATCAGCTGGATAGGACATAGACCAAAATGCAGGGATGAAAATAAAAAATAAGGATAATAATCCAAAAAAATACATGGTAAAAGAACTTCAAACAATACCAGGCCCAAACTATACTGGTATGAAGACAACAGTGATGGAATAATGGAAATTTACATCTTAAAATTTCAGATAATATTTAAAGTCTTGTTTGTCAATCTAATAATATCCAATAGCATTTTCAGAACTAATTTCAATATCCATGTCTTAAAATAGCCTAAATGGCACATTTGTGTTAAAAACCCAATTGAGCTGTCACAAAATAATTACACATTTGTAACTCAATGGTTGCATAAAAATTGAAAAGTGAAATTATTTTTAGCAATCATGTGGGATTCAAGGATTTCTGGTTATATTTATAACCAAATTGCAAATTACATTCAGACAAAACATGCTTCAGTCTGAACGGAGCTCAGTCCACACTTGAAGAAGCAAACATATCTGCCAAGAAGTAGGGAGAAGCTACAGCTTTTTGGTTGGGGTTGGTAATGACTGAGAAAAAATAAAAATAAAAAAGAGAGAAAAGCTGTGAGAAAAATGAGGAAACTAATAAGTGGGTAAATGATAAGAAAGAAAATCAACAAAACAAGATAATGAATGAGTGAGCAGCAAAATAAAGTAGGAGAGGAAGAATCAGAAAAGAGAGGTTGCACAAATCAGGGGAGAAGAGAGCAGACAGGTAGAGTGAGCTGGAGAAAAGCAAAAGAAAGTGGTGGGCAGAGGAGGGAAAATTAGAAATTCAATTAAATTTTTGACAATTTATGGAATGTATAGAATCAAATGTAAAAAAAAAACTTTCAGAAACTGCTTGAAGTGGATGAGAAATTTAAAAATTGATCCTCATATCAATAATGTCCAATAAGTATACAATTTACATTATTCAGACTACTGTCCTCATCTTTGTTACCATATTTATCACAATGTTTCGGCCATTGTACGCTCCAGCCTTCTTCAGGTAGTTGGAATGTCAAACTGAACCCTTTGTTTTGCTCGCTGGGGTAGACTGTTCTAGTTTCACATGCCATGTCTAATGGATGTCAGTTATCAGTTATCTCCTGTTAATTCCCCTCTCCAAGTTCTACATCACCTTAACCAGGTATTGAACTCACTCTTTGGTTCCTGTCACTGGACCTAACTAGATCAGGTCAAGCTGTCAATGGCCTTGCTAAGCTCCTCTATGGTCAGTTTGGTGTCAAGGTCTTCTATGACTGGTAGGCACTCAAAGGCATCAAGGGCTGAAATTGTCAACATTCTGCCTGGAGTAGACGTTGGAATAGTGTTATACCCATCTCTCCATCTGTTGCCCATTGTCTATGATGACTTCCCCAGTGGTGGATTTGACAACCAATTTGAAAAAAGAAGTGATAAGAGGTAGCAGTGCATCATTTTAAAGGCAATAACAAGGTTAAAATTCTAAGTCATGTGTGGATTCCTTCGCTTAGCAAAGAAAAGAAAGCAACTCAGCACACAAAAGTTGGAATAATGTGTGTCACACAATTTGCGGCTTAAATTTTGCAATTTGGTATAAAAGTTTAAACTCGTACCCTGGGCCCCAGTTTGGAGGTTAACTATTTGCCCATAGCTGGGACCTTAACAGGGGGTCAGGGTGGACCTGAGAACAGCAGTAATTAAGAGGTGGTGCCACATTCCTCAAAACCTCCTGATCAGAGATTTTGCTGCCAGATGTAGTTTATTGTCTTATCCAGGACCAATATAATTTTTTTATTATTATTTTTTTTCATATAAATACATCTATTGGATGCTTTGGTACATGTCATCAGTGATGTTTCTCGCTGAGGTTCATCAGAGGTTTCAGGTCTTTCAACATCATACCCAGTCTCCACTGTGAACCAGCTGATACTGATTGTGTATCGATTTGTGTATCTTTCATTAGGTACAGTTTTTTCCATCTTTATAACTACACATTGCGACTCCCCTTAGCGATTTATAGTCCACTGCCAGATAACTTCCAGTTCACCAGCAATGTGTGTGTGTGTGTGTGTATATATATATATATATATATATATAAAAAAATGGCCATCCATATACAGGCCTGTTTCACTGTGTCACTGCTCATCAGTGTGTTAGACATCCGGTTGCTTCAAGCCAGGATCAAAACCCTACTGATTTGGCATTAGTCAGAAATACTACCACTAAGCTATCGGTGCATGCCACTATATTATATATATATATATATATATATATATTTTACACACACGTTTGTATTAAATCGTGTTAATATAATGTTAATTTGATTGTGGTTGCAGCATTTAATGAAGTTTATTTTTTGGTTCTGGTGGTTACTGATTGGGGATTTGCAAACACAAGCACCCTTCTGGTGAGCAACCCCAAGGCCACACTATGTTGCAGTCTGCACCAGTATCTTTCCTGCAGATGTTATATTGGATGCCCAACTGCTACTACTACCCTAGGCCTTTCCTTACCAAAATAACACATTATGACTATAAACAACCAAACAAAGAAAAAACACCTAAACCCCTTAACCTTTCTTTCTCCAACATTCGTGGTATTTGTACCAACTTCTGTAGTGTGGAATCATTCCTCTTCGAAAAGTCTCCAAACATCCTAGCTCTCTGCAAAACTAATCTTAACTCTTCAGTCCCCTCTTCTGATTTCTCTATTCCTGGCTACAAAGGACTCTAATGTCCATATGCATGGCCTGGGAGTTTATGTCCGCAGGCATCTCCCGCTGGCTAGGGAACTCTCTCTTGAATCTCCAGACCATTCGTATATGTGTCTCCATCTCTCTCTATCTAACTCGGTCAGCTATTTCTTTCTCTACCATTCCCCTTCCTCTCAAGACTATTGTGTGCTAGATAGTATTTCCAATAATATAGACAAGACCATCTCCCTATGCTAGTTTGTGTTCAGTGACTTTAATGCACACCATACCAGGTGGCTTCAACACACTGTCACTGACCTCACTGGCATCCAAACCCTTAACTTCTCAATCACTTGATCTCTCAGGCAAGTGGTTGACTTCCCCATGCATTTCCCCAATAACCCTGACAGATTTCTTTTTTTATCTCTATACATGGCTCTTGTTCTACACAGCTCTACCCTCTTGGCAACTCTGATCATGCGGTAGTGTCTGGAAATATCTTCTGCTCCCACATCAGCCAAGAACCTCCAACCAGCAGAACATCTTTCTGTTATCAACAAGCAGATTGGGACTTGTTCCGTGATTTCCTTTGTGATGTCCCTTAGAATGAAGTTTTTAATCATCCTGTTCAAAAACGTGCATCTGAGGTCTCCTCCTGGGGTGAAAGCCAGCATTGATGCTTTCATTTCAGCATTCAATCACTTCTTCTGGCTGTACCGGAGCGATATGTTTGATTGCAATAGACATCTCCTTCTCTCCTTATAACAATTGCAAGTATGTCCTCAATGAAGTGAAGTTACTGTTTGCTGATAAGATGAAACAACATATAAGATCTTGCAAGTTTGGTTTTAGAGATTATTGGCAGCTCTGCAAGAGTGTGCTGAACAACAGCAAATCCTCAATCCCTCTTGTATTAAATCAATTTTAAGTTGTGACATCTACAACAGATGAGGTGGAATCATTTGCTCAGAAATTCTCTTCCAATTCAACACTCAACTTATCTGGAATACTCACACCTGATTTCCCCACCAGAACTGAGTCTATACTGAGTGATATGTGCTTAACCCTGTCACTGGTCTCGGGCATCATTTCTAAGTTAGACTCCTATAAGTGGAGGTGATGAAATACCAGCTGTCATACTAAAGAAATGTGCTCCCAAGCTGGTTCCAGTTCTCTCCAAACTTTACAACTACTGTCTCACTGCTTCCGAGCTTGTTAGAAGTCCTCCTCTGTAGTCCCTGTTTTTAAGAACTCTGGA
Source organism: Acanthosepion esculentum (assembly GCA_964036315.1). NCBI lineage: Eukaryota > Metazoa > Mollusca > Cephalopoda > Sepiida > Sepiidae > Acanthosepion > Acanthosepion esculentum. Next base: position 70,314 of record CAXIWW010000777.1, read on the forward strand.
GAACCTTCTGATAACCTCTAACTATACCTCTATTAGTCTTCTAACACTTTTTGGCAAAGTATTTGAGACTTTAATCAATGCTGAAGTGGTTATGCATCTTACCTCTCACGACCTACTCTCTGACAAGCAATATGGATTCCATTTTGCATGATCAACCTCTGATATGCTTACGGCCATCACTGAATATGTATATCAAGCTCTTTCTTAATAACAGCAAAGCTAGAGTTGTGGCTCTAGATATCTCAAAGGCATTTGACAGGGTTTGGCATGCTGGTCTTTTATGTAAGCTTCAGGGCTATGGTATTGCAGGATGATTTGTTTGATTTAATCCAATCATTCCCATAAATTATCTACTTGAAATAGAACAAGTACATTGAATCAAATGCTGCATCTACTGCAAGAAAAGTTGGTTCATTGTATTGTGCCAGAAGGTTTTTCTCGTCAGAGTCTATCTTGCACATTTACAAATATACCATTCGTGCTACTAGATTGGTATCTAGTTCCCACCCTTTTACTGTTGAAATAATTAAATGTAACTGCTACTTCTACTCCAACAGTCTTTTCTGGCACTTCCCAACAGCTGAACTCCCCTCCGCTTACTTGCTTCAATGATAACTAACATCTTCAAAAATTTAAATGCAAGGGGTTAATATAAATAGCAATAGGATTAATATAAATATAAAATTTGTCACTTAGCTGATTGATATTACATTCAGCATCTAAACTCAGGAGTTTAGAAACAAACCTTTGTTTGGTTCACTTGTCAAGATATATATACACACACATACACACAAGAAAGCAAGCATACATGCATTCCTCCCATAGAAACAATATAATACCTATTATCATAAGTAGTCTCTCCCCTGATTGAGCATGATACACAGATATACATTTATATTAGGACTAATGTCCTCATCTTCATATGTATATGAAATGTTGTGAACATGGCAATAAAGATGAGGACAACAGTCTGAACAATGTAAATAATTACAACACTTCATCTCAGAAATATAAACAGAGAAATGTAATTTTTTCTCTTAAATTTAAAAAAAAAAATTTTTTTAAAACTATAATTCCAATAATCCCAGCATTGCAGGAAACACACATATTTTTTAAATTCAATTTACGTAACGGTCAGTCCATGCTCACACCTGAAGATTGTGTTTTGCATGAAACTCCAAGTCCTGTGAATGTTGAGGAATAACATTAATATATACTTAATAGCTTTGTTGTATTACATCAAGTACTGTTTTATTAACAGAAGTACTTTATGTGCAAATCATACACACACACACGGGCTACCTACTCTTTTTTGAGCACACCCATCTGCTATGGTAGGTAGCCAATCTGTAAAAGACATCTGCTCAGACACATTTATGTTTGTTAAACACCTACAGAGCACACCTGTGGTTTATACTGCTACTGTGCTGAGCAGACCTTAGTTATCATTTCTGGGAGAGAGTGCATAATCCATTATGATCAGCAGTTTGACTGATGCTAGTACACTCGAATCCTAAGTCATGTCTTTTGACTTCATTCTAACACAAACATTGATGGATATTATTTATTCAGTTTCATTCACAAGGCCTGGGTCAATCTGTAGGATGGTTTCAGGCACTTTCCAAAAGGTGTCATCTGCTGAGATTGCCTCCTCAGGCTAATATCAGGAAGTCACCTTATAGAGAAAATTGATCATGGTGAAATTCAATTCTGGGTCTCAAAGTCGGAATGTGACCATTGTAACCACTTGGAAAAAGTATGAGAGAGAATTGGTTGGTTCCATGATCTCCAAGAACTTAAGAATGTCATGCTAGATCATTTCTTGTATTTCTTAGTCAAATCACCTGAGTTATTGAGCAATGCCCAAATTTCCAAGTAACATTGGATGGACAGAACTGGATTACATGATATTGCAATAGCAGAAAAATCCCTGGCCAGATTCCACATGTGATAATGTTCCAACAGTTCTAAGGATTCTTGATTTTATTTTATTTTTTTGCTTTTGTTATCATAACATTTGATCAATTCATTCTCATATCATATTTCCATGTACAACTGATACTGAAAGTGGTGATGGGTAGATGGTCTTTTTGTTTTCACTTTCCAAGTCAAAAAATATCAGAAAAGCCTTAAAATGGATTGGTTGAAATATTATAGCAAAACAACTCTTAGAATAATAATGACATCTCAAAATTACATCAGTATATATGGTGATGCCATACAGACTATAAAGAAGTGCATTCATTACCAAGAGCAACAGTACAAAGTGAATATTAACATCAAACAGAATGTGAATTCTGGTTAATCATTTCATTTTATGTGTTCATAATGATATAATTTTATAAGTAATACTTGCATTAATTCCTGACCACTAACAAGTCCTTTCATGTTAATTTCCAATTCAGAAAATCCACATTAATAGCCAATACTTAGAACAAATTTATCTCCATAAATATAAAATTTTACTAAAAATCATCAATTTTTCTTCAGTTCTCATGCTTATTTTTCATAAATTCTACTATTGATGTTTACATTATATAACAAGTTAATAGAGATTCGCTAAAACACAACCACACAATTCATACAAAAGATCTCTGTAGTTTATACATATAATCTAACTTTTAAATAAACTTATGTTACTTATATAGAACAATCAAAAAGTATTAATCACATGTTGCATGATTTAAATCAAACTTTTAAAAATAATAATTTGTTGTTTCCATGTAATTTCATGAAGGAAGGAAAGTGCAAGACATTGAATCAAATATTTATTTCTAAAAATCCAACTGAATTAAGATGTTTTTATAAACACAGAATAAATCCTCCATCTCACATATAATCTTCTTTGAATCAAGTGACACATCTGATTAATTAGGCTTATCCCTTTTCACCTTCTTTAGCATGAGCATTTTTTTGCTTTTAAAAGTTTTAGTAATCTATTTAAGATGATTTTTCTGTTTAGAATGAAGTTCATACAAAAAGAGAAAAAGCATTTAACTCTAGATGAAGCTACTACTGACAGTTGTTGAGGCTTTACTTGAAATTTCATCATAGTGAAAACTTGTAAAGGATATTTCACATTGCAATATTTAACTCTTCACTTTGTGCCTTTTCTTGAAGATAAGGAAGAACTATGTTGGTTGGAAGGGTTTTCATGGTATCTTGGTTGTAACTTCCCCAACCATCTCTATTTTTTCATTGTTTCTGTCACTTTTTTATTTTAGCCTTGTCAAAATTCTCACATAATCCTTTGAAAATATCATCTGTTTCAGTATTGGTGCCAGTGTCCTTGTATCTCATCCAGGGCTCCAGCTATTGTTAAGAAGACAGCTAATCCATGGATTGCTTCAGCATGAGATAAGATACCTTATTTCTTGCTTCAAGATCTACTTTTACTAAGTTTAATTCAGAAATTTGAAGAACTGGCCAGTTTATGTATAATGTGGTGTTCCATCAAGTGTCCTGGGACATGACAAAATGATAACCACTTCTTTGAAGGAACCTTGTCAAAGTATAATGTTTCTTTCTAATTTCACCAGATAAACCACATGCTTATTTACACTAGAAACTTTCAAACTGAAAATAAGTAGATTTGAGAGGTGTGCTGAACATTTAGAAGTCAATACTTGCAATTCACTTTCTTCTTATAGTTTTCTCATTCTACTGACACTGGATGCATTATCTGTCATCACACTACCAATATGAGAGTTGAAATCTTCCTGACTTCTTTATTGAAGACATTGTAATTTCCTGAAGCATATGGGATTGACCCGATTGTGTCTATTGTGTTAAGTAGATAGATATGGCCAGTTGAATCATGTGAATTCCAAAGTTCCTCATAGCTTACTAAGTTCTATTTATAATTTTAACTGATAAAAATTATTTCGACCATTTCCATTGTCTTTCTAATGCCCCAACTCCAAATGGGTACAACTCCTGCCCTAGATCAGATTTCCCATCAGTAAACAAAAATGCTCTGATCTAATTTTGCAACTCAGATCCACTCCAATTTCAATAAAAAAAATATACGTGTGTGTGTGTGTGCCTGTGTTTCTCCGACTCTTTTCTCTGTCACACTAGCATGGTATTCCAGTTATTTAAGTCCTTGTGCCAGACAAAGAGGATTCTTCAAAGAGACTTGATTTTCTAAAATGAGGTTTTTGCCAGGTAACCTCATGTACCAAAATGAAGAATTTTATTGTTTGATTTAAAGTTGATGAGTTTTTCCTAGCAATTCAGTTAGGATTTTTTCTTGATCAAAGCAATTCCCTATTTGAAATTTTAAAAATAATTAGAATAATTTTTTTTTTGATCCCCAACGATTATGATTTTGGATCTTGATAATGGCTAAATGAATATCTAAATGCACTATAAAAATTTATAAACAGTTATTACATATACTATTGGTCTATGACACCTCAGTTTTTAGGATCTAGATAAGAATATTCTATCTAGACCCTGATGAGCTGATTAGAGTAGAGAGTGTCCGGGGGGGGGGTGTGACTGGATACTTCTTTCTCGATCGATTCAACTCTTAAGGCTAAAATTTTCCCTATGATGTTTACTTTTAAATGTCTTATTCTGATCATCATTAATCATGTTGCCCCTTTCTTTTTATATATCATATTTCAGGAAAATGATATATATTCCCAACAAGCCATTATTTTAGGTAATCTTCCATTTATGACCCACATAAGCTTGTGTGAATGGATGATGGAATTGGGGTGGGGGTACCTTAGCAAAGGGAGAAAAACAGCTAAGGGCCACAAGGGATAGGAAGTTTTAGAGAGCCATAATTGCAATGTTCTGAAGGGACATGGCATATAGAAGAAAGATGTGTTCTTAAATACCTGGTGCATTATTCTATAGAACCTGTGATCATCAGATTTGATAATTGCTTAAGGTGCAAAATTGCCAGTCACCATGCAGTGCTGATTTCTATATCCATAGTTTATATCAACAAATTTTTTTTTAATTTTTCTTTTTTAAGCTTATCACCCCAAGCAAGGCTGGAAGCCACTAGCACGCAAGGGGTTACAGAAGGTTTGGAGGGAGAGCAGATAGGAGTGGTAAAGGAGAGGATGTGGAGAAAGATAGTGGATCGATCAAGGCAAGGGGGTTACAGAAGATTTGGAGCGAGAGCCGATAGGAATGAAAGGTGAAAGGATGTGGATAGATCAAGGCAACTTGAGATGTCGATTGACGTTACACTTAAATAGTTGGAGATTGTATTTGTCAGGGAAACAGGAATAAGGAAGGGAGTTCCACAGGTGAGATGTGCGAGACATGAACCTATTGGAGTAGAAGAGATGTCTACATCTAACAGTTTCAACGGTGAAGGGGTGGGAATGGGATGCCAGCCTCGTAGGACGTTTAAATTTATGAGGCCTAGGAACCAGCGAAAGCAGCTCCTCGGAGCAATTACCGTGAAAGTATTTGTAAAAAAGACAGAGCGAGGCAACGTCGCATCTGTGAGAGAGCGACTGCAGACGAGATGACAGATCAGGGCCAATTACATTGTATATCCGTCTCTGGATCTTATCAAGAACCCTGAGGCAAACAGCAGGGGCTCCAGACCATATATGGCAGCAATACTCCATGCAAGGGCGAATGGTCGATTTATAGATTTGGAGGATTGATTCCGGAGAGAAAAATTTTCTGGCTCGGCACAGGGAGCCAACTTTCCTTGCGGTGGATGATGCAATTGACTCAATGTATTTGTTCCATCTCAGATCAGTGGCCAGCGTGAGACCGAGTAGCCACAGAGAGGAGCTCTCGAGAAGTTGGTCTTCAGATATTCTAATGGGATGCAGGGATGGATCCTTGTGGTGGTTAATAGAGAGCAGTTTTGTTTTAGAGGCGTTAAAGTTAACCATCCATTTCTTGCCCCAGTTCACAACCGATTGGAGGTCCTTTTCTATTCGAACTGCCAGGTTAACTTTGTCAGCATCACTAGATTTGTGTTTGAGGCAGGAGTAAATTGTGGTATCGTCCGCATAGATGCCGACTTGGGAATCTATGGCGTCAGGAAGGTCGTTTATGAATATGAGGAATAGAGTAGGGCCTAGGATGGAGCCTTGAGGAACACCTGTGTTAGTGGGATAGGAGCTGGAGATGAATCCATTGAGAACGACCTTCAATTCACGGTTTGACAGGAATGATTGTATTAGGTCAAACAATCGACCTGTGATACCATAACCCTGGAGCTTGCGAAGAAGGCCGGCATGCCAAACTCTATCAAATGCTTTGGAGATGTCTAGGGCCACGGCACGAGCTTCACCGTTATTATGGATAGCTTGGTAGATAAATTCAGTGATGGCCGTAAGCACATCGGCTGTAGATCGGGTACTATCCATGATATTCAGTCATCACCCTCATATTCAATTTTAAACTCTCTCTTATATATCACACATAAAAGGGAAGCACTAAAAGAAAACTTGGCACAACTAAGGAAGTTTCTGTCCACCCAACAGTGATGGGGTAATTTGGTCAGATTGAGAAGTGAGTGATAAATCTTTAAAGAGCTCTTCAGTATCCCCTCATGAGAAGGTGAAAGAGAGAAAAAAATATTGTATTTTATGGAATAACTGAACTATGCACATAACGTGCATAGTTCAGTTATTTTTTTTATCATGCAATGATGATTTGGGATTTGCAAAAAAAAAGTAGCAGAAGCTAACATGAGAAATACTCATCAGAAATTCATAATGGTTAAAAATGGACTTAAGATTTGTTATTGCAAAGCATTAAATTTTTTTTTTATACCAATAAGGTCAATAATTAAAAGATGTTTACAGACAATCATGCAAGCCATTTATTCATTCTGAAGTGGGTCCTCTAGATACAGGGCCTTGTACATGTTCAATACTACAACAAGATAACCTGTCTTACTCTGAGATCACTTAAGCCTTAAACTTCACCAAGATATTTTGTTTAGGAGGGTTTTTTTTTTGTAGTGATGGAGTTTGATCTAAAAAAAAACAAAACAAAAAACAACTGCCAAAGGTATAATGGTATGTGATTTATGAGCATCCAACTTTGTCAAGATCAAGGTCCAAGAAAGAGGTCAGGTGGAAATGATGGGTAGCAGAGGAAGTATGATGCCACCCAATAATGTCAGAAGGAAGGTAACTCTTTCAATATTTGCAAAAGTAACATGGTAGAACAGGCTGGGTTATCTACTACATAAAGAGTTGTTTACATCAAAATCAGTTTCTGCTTGGTTAGCAAGGTTCTCTTTTAGAAATTCTCCAGTATTTTTTGTTTTTGTTTGACTATCATTTTATACTGTCATCTTTCACACAGAAAAATATGACAGCTGAAGATATCTCACTTTAAATGTTGTTTTTAGTGCATACTCTTATTTGAGTAGACATTCCATTTGTTCATTAAACAGTATATTTATTTATTTTCATCTATCAGCCTGAATGTTTGAGAAATCTGCAATTATTTTTAAAGGAAAATTTGCACTTAGCAAATTTTTCTTTAATAATAATCACAGTTACAATATGTTGTTTTTGTAATTTACCCCTGAAGATGATCTTACATAAGGTCAAAAGTACTTGGGTTAAAAAAGAACTATGGCACCTTTCTTGATGAATTTCATCTTAACATCAAGGAACTGATTAAACAACTGGAAAGGATCAGCATAAAAATAAGTAGACACAATGTGTGTGTGTGTGTGTGTATATATATATATATATATATATATATATATATATATATATATATATATATATACTTATTTTTATGCTGATCCTTTCCAGTTGTTTAATCAGTTCCTTGATGTTAAGATGAAATTCATCAAGAAAGGTGCCATAGTTCTTTTTTAACCCAAGTACTTTTGACCTTATGTAAGATCATCTTCAGGGGTAAATTACAAAAACAACATATTGTAACTGTGATTATTATTAAAGAAAAATTTGCTAAGTGCAAATTTTCCTTTAAAAATAATTGCAGATTTCTCAAACATTCAGGCTGATAGATGAAAATAAATAAATATACTGTTTAATGAACAAATGGAATGTCTACTCAAATATATATATATATATATATATATATATATATATATATATATATATATGTTACTCTTCTAAATATGTACACATATTACAACTTAGGAACATTTTCTTTTTGTCACTTTACCTCAATATGAAGTTGTATCATCACTTTAGCTAAATGTACAAACAACACACAGAAGGAATTATGACTATTATACATACATCAATTCAAACTGTTCAACTCTTGGTTATAATAGGTTTCAGTTGCATCTCTGAGTCTTCTGCAGGTGCTCATCATAATTGGCTACCATATGAGAATTAAGAATTGAGGTCTTCAATTTATGAATAAGGTGAATTCATTCCACTGCCCATTCTATTTTGTTAATTCTTACTAGTTAATTAGTACTTTTAATGCTACCTTTTCTTTTTTGATCAAAGTATACAGCTAATTACACCAATGCTTTCACCCACTATCTGATCATGGAATTTTACAAGTATAAAAACTTATATCTGTTGTGATTATCATAAATTAGATAAAAATTTAAAACATTATCTTTTCTATAATATAAAAATTAATGGGACTTTATATAATTAATGGTCACGTCACCTTATCTTTAAAGATTTTTTTTTTTTTACACTAATTGCAGTATATTCCATTAGTAAGTAAGGGATATCGGGTTGGTAACATACTGCCTTTTATTTCTTTCATTTTAGGTAAGATTTCTTTTGATATTTTTATCTTTACTGATATAAAAAAAAGAATTCTTTCTTAATGGAACAATAGCGTTAATTGGATATATAAATCAACATTACTCACGTAGAAAATATAACCAATACAATTGGAAAATTACTTAAATATTACCATCAGTTGACAGTAAAATTAAACTAATTAATTCTCATTTAAGAAATTTAGACAATCTTTTTTATGTATGGACACATATCTAGAGACAAATTAGTCTGGCAGACCATTATGACTGTAGTTTAAGTCTCATGAGGTGTTCTATGCTTGTGGACTTGTACTATACAAAGTAAATGTCTACAGACATTTAGTCCACACATCATATATAGTTAAAATGTGTTATATTTATAAGGGAAGAGTGCTCAGTACTGCAGATTCAGTGTTTATAGTGTGGACATAAACTCAACACTATATGGTGACTGTCAGTTTTTCGCTTCACTGCAATCTTTAGATCAAAGTGAAACTACTCCTTTAACAGCATATATAATAGCCTAGTGGATTAAAACATTGGTTTGTGAATTTGGCGACAGTAATTGTGAATTCATCAATCCTTGGACTGACTAGTATGTACTTAGACTCAATGGAAACAGGGTAAGCAATAACTAAACAGTACTAAAAATAAGAACTAGAAGAAATATCCCTAGAAATGGGAAGTGAAATAAAGAACAGTTTAACCCCTGTAGATTAAATAAAGGGTTCTGTTCAGAACTCCCTGTGGGTTATCTGGATCAATATACACCTGATGAAGGAACAATGAATGAAAAGTTGTAACAATAACAACAAAGGTGAGCACAATAGTCCAAATGTAAATATATATATTAGTTTGTATATTTTTCTTTGTTTCTCTGTTTTGGTATAATGAATAAAGTTCATTAAAATTAGATTATGAGATTTTAACTTAGTGTCTTTGGTTATAATATGGTTGTAGGCAATACAGAAGGAATTTGTTTTTATGTCTACATTTGGAAATGTGTTCTGATCTTTTGTTTACAAGTTTGTCTTATTCTGGAAAGGTAATTATCTCTATTTTCCCTCCTAGGAAAAGGTTACATCGTTGTAAACTGGTGTTGTTGGTGTATTTTGGTTTGTTTTTGACCTGCCATATATGCTTTGAGACTGTAGTACATTTTGCATATTTTCTGTTGTTAATTGATGTTTTGTGCAAGTAGTTTCTGGTTTTAGGCGCCTTTTGTTATATTACTAAAAACCAGGATGTTGAATGTTGGTTTTCAAGGCAAGCTTTCTTATTTGAAAGAGTGGCGTTACAAAGTCTTACCATTTGGTCTTTTTGTAAATCAAATGAGTCTGTATTGCTGCAATGTCACTTGTACAAATCAAAATACCACTGGTACAATTCACCGTCCTTGCTTTCAGAACACATCACTACGTAAAGCCATCGCTTCCTCCCATTTTCACTGCTCCAGCCCTCTTTTATCAGGCCAACACTGTGGTTGGCCAACCAATCAGCGTTCTTCGCTTCTATTCTCAGTTACACAGGCAAATTGTCTCCTCCAGTTTGACCAATCAGCACACGACTTGCTATCGGTGGAAGCACGCCAAACTGTACAAAAACCCTCATTAGTGCACGTACTACTAAAATGTCTAGAGGGGAGAGTAATGCTATTTTCACGGAGCAAACTTGCTGATGTCACATGCCTCACGTTAAGGTAAGACCCTTATTTTCCTATACACCAGATACAAGCCACTCTGGCTTGCTTGATTCTATGGGGCTGTTCACCACGCTTTTGTTATACTAAGCTTGGTAACTATCAAGAAAATTGAAATTTTTGCTTGTATCAATTATTGTCTTTATTAATAAGTCTGTTCACTTATGTACTAAAAATTTAAAGAAGAAATTAAGTGCTTAAGTTGTGCAAACTCCACATATTGTAGTGCTACTGCCCATCATTTTATAAACCAACTGTTTGTCCTGGCCAAACAATTGTACTCTCTTTATACATACACTAACTGAATATGAATTTAGTCAGTCTGTTTTTGAAAATCAAAGAGAAGCTTTCATCCCACCCTTAAGAAACTTACCTGTTACATGAAAAAAAAAATGTTGAAGTAGCAGAGATGAAATAACAAATAAAGAATGTATTTGCAGACTGTGCCACGCCTGATGATAAAGTGAAGAAAAAGAAACTTAGAAAAATACAATAACTAAGTTCTGTCAAACAATATACTTTTTATTTAACATTTGATCAAAAATGTTTTAACATTATTTGTTTATGCTTCTAACAATTCATTTTCTTGATGAATTAGAGTCCAACTTTTTAATTCAACCAACATTTAATCAAAATGTCAGTTTCTATTTTTAACAATCTATGGTATTTAAAAGTAAGTACAATAAGTGGATCAGAATTTAGTTGAGTTGTAACTTTTATCTAAACCAGCCAATATTGTTGGAGCATTGAGTTTGGACAAGTAAATTCTCTATACATGTTTTTCATTTAGGTTTTGATGAAAAGATCCCAAATAGAATCCCTATAACATCATGTGTACTTATGTACTCAGAAACTGTCCGAGTTGAACTTTCTTCTTATCAATGAAATACAAAGTGAATGAGAATGATTCAACCTGGTGTACATAGAATAGAATAGAATAGCATGTTCCAGATCTAAGGATCTGAACTGGTGGAATTAAGGAATGTAGCTTGTCTGAACATTTGCTATAGAAATAACAATACAGTAGTAATAGGCTTGCAACATTTTGTCTTTGTAAAAGGGCCTGTAATGTTAGAAAATAATTCATTGCCCACAAGACCGTGCAAACACTTTTGAACTCTGTCAAGGCTAGAAAGAGAGGATTGAGTATCTCCAGTCCAGATATGGCAGATATACTGCATTTTTGGTCTGATCGAGAAGGTACTATGAAAAAAAAATTCTTTTAATCATGGATTGTTTTTAAATATTTTTCTCTACTTTTATGGCACATTGCATTCTATATGAGAAATCTGTTGATCTCTGGATAATTTTTGATAAAACTCAGATTGGAAAACCATTTTATTAATTGCTTCATATTACATTGCAGTAAAATTCATTTTATTTAAACAATTCACTTCATTCACTAACTTTGGCTTGGGTTTCAAACCATTCAACAGTAAATGGAATCACATGTTGAGACTAATGGAAATTGTGTTTTTGATTTTGTTGACCTTAAGAATGGAAATTTTATCAAACATGTATCCAAAGAACAGAAAAAATATGTGATGTTTAGTCAGATTTTGGAGAGTATAGTTGGTCCAAGAACTTTTCTTTTGCATATTTCCAAGATGAAAGAAGCCAATTTCAGCTTGATAGACCTGTACAAATGCCATAGATAATTAATTCAAAGCATAGTTCTTATTACTCTAATGTTATAGAGGTGTGGTGTTAAAGAATGTTAGTTACATGTAGTTTGAATGAATGAAGGAAGAAGAGGAATGTTGCTTACTTATGGTGGGGGAGAAGAAGAAGTGGTGACAGGCAGCGATTTCTTTTATAGAAAGATATTGTGGAAAGAGATGAATTGTGGGAAGGAAGAAAAATTATAAAGCTTGACCAAAAATAGGAGTTGGTGATTTTTTGTTCATTTTGTATGAGAAAGTTTGCGAGAGAAGAAGTAGATTTAAGAGTAAAGAAGGATAAGAGAGATCCCGGGAGAAGATTTTTTTTTATTTTTTGAACCACATTACATAAGCATATACATATATATTTTTAAAGCTTCATTTTTATTTTGGGAAGTGCTTTAATATTTTGGAAATTAATAGAAGATGTCTCAATGATAACAGATAATTGAAAGGTAACAGTTTTGTCCCCAATTATAATATTGGCACAAAACAGTCTTCTTCCTTGCATTTATCTCCATTGAACAGTATGATGCTTAGGAAATATCTCGAAGTAGTGTGTATGTGTGTGTAGAAGTGAAACTTAAAATTTAAACCACATTTTCCTCACCAAAGAACTAATGGCAAAGTGTCAAATTTGTTTTATGCACAAAATGACTAAAAGCATTCCCAACATGGTATCTTCTTGTGCATTATCTACAACGTCAAGAAGACCAAAGACATGAGCAATATCATCCAGCAGAAATTGGGCAGTACTGAGGTCTTCAACAAGAAATGGACTTGGGGCTGCATTAATGCTCTCAAGGCCAGAATTACAAAGGGCCCATTAACTTCCATTTATAAAATGGCTGCTGAATTAGAAGTGAATTCGTTAAGTCATAATAGCTATTCATAATAACCTGGGTTTTAAATCATGCTCCAGTATGCCAAAGCACAATAACAAAGTGTTTATGAAGGACAGGAGACAGGAAATGGGCAAGAATATGCTGATACCTCAAGAATCACGGGTACACTGTTAAAATATTCTGATGAGAAAATCTTCACACTAGATGCTGTTTTGAACCATTGAAATAACAGTACCTTATGTAATCAATAACTGATGTCAAGAGAACCTTCACAACCAAAGATTCATCTGTGGTAATGCCATGAAAGAAGTCTGATCTTCAATAAGCTTAAAGAGATCTGATGCCTAAGGCTCTGATGTACTGTGGCTCAAGGACAACTACCCAGAGGGCAAAGTAAAGAAGTTCTGCAAAGCTAATTTAGCTGATTTCTGGTTTTACTTCAGCCTGAACCTGAATACATTAGACTATACCATGTGGGATGTTTAGAAGCAAACCACAAAGAAAACCTCCCCCCACCCAACATTAATATTGCCATTAAGGAGGAGTGGAACAAGACTGTGATATAACCATAAGTTCTATTCTAATAGTTTCTTTTCTCAATCTTCTCATTTGTGGAACTCCCTTCTGGTTTCTTGCTTCCCTGATACCTATGATCTTCAAAAACCTAAATCACCGTCTTTGGTTTTCCTGAATCTTGTTTTTTTATTGTCTTTTTTCATTACTAAAGTCTTATTCTCTTTCACTCCAAGTAACCTCTTGCATCTTAGTGGCATTATTACCTTGCTAGGGGTAAAATAATTTTTAAAAGTTCTAATTGAAAATAATAGAAGCTACATTGAATGAATTATTCATTTTGATATTATCTACAAGTTTGTTTTTTTTATATCTTTTAGTAGTATTAGGTCTATTTTATAAGTTAGTTTTGAAGGCTACAATCTTGTAAGTTTGCTTTGTCACTGTGTGTTTGTATATATTATCATAACTAATAAAAAAAAATGAAAGGATAATTTATATATGAGACAACACTTCTGATCAGGATCAGTGTTGTATATGTATTGTGCCAAGTGTCATATATCACTCATGTGGGTCATTCTAAAAGCAACAGTCATTTTCATGGAAATTACGATAGATACAGAGAGTACAGTGACACTGTTGGATAGAACAAATTTAAAGTTAGTGAGTTTTTTCTTCAGTCACCACCACCACTGGCTATGTATTTGAGTCAATTTTCATTTTATGGGTTCCTATCTGTGGAGGGCAATATGGAATGCTGAAATTTTTCTCATATTCAGTTTGATCTTCATGACTATTCAGCAACTGTTGCTGTACATTTTTTTTTCCTGTACAGAGTATCTAAATAGCACCCCACTGCTTTGTATACACTTTCATGTCAGACTTGTGATATGATTCATCTCTCCCATTAATGGATCTGTCCTGAACACATATATTCATGGGAACTCTACTGATATGCAGAGTATATTAAGGCTTACTGATAAGCAATACATATTGTCTAGAACAATTCTACTACTATTTAATATACTCTCATTGTTAACCATTTTGAAAATGGCTAATTTACTCTGTCCAGAGAAACTTATTATTGACCCCAATGTGTCTGATGCAGAACTAGAATACCATCACTGGAGAGCAACTTTCATGAACTTCTTGAGCACGTATTGCGACCAAAGTTCTAATAAGCTACACTATCTCACCAAATATGTCTCAGCACAAGTTTACGAGTATTTTGCAGACACATCCTTCCTACAAAGAGGCTTTAACAATACTGGACAGGATCTACATTAAAAAGCAATATTAAAAATGAGAATATAGCCAGGTGGAGAATTGAACTCTCATGTTACTCATTCAATGTAATGTACTGCCCTGGTAAAGAAAATGCAGTTCTGGATGCCCCCTCTCATGCATGAAGCTTGGCTGCTTGCAAAGAAGAGTTAAAGAAAGTACATAGAGTTGTTCCACCCAAGTGTTACACACATGGTCCACATGACAAAAATTAAAAACCTTCCCTACTCAGTAAAGGATGGGAAAGAAATCACCGAATCCTGTAAGACTTGCACTGAAAATAAACCTAGGTTTTACTGTCCTAACACCAGCAAGGTCATAAAAGCCACACAGTCCTATGAAAGAAATGCACTGTATTTTAAAGGACTGCTTCCATCAAAACTCCTAACAAATATAGACTGACAATAATTGACAAATATTCGTGGTTTCCTTTTGCAATACCCTCTTCTGATATATCTTTTACAATGGTCATACAAGCACTTTGCTCAGTTTTTGCTATCTTTGGGCTACCCACATATATTCATTTGGACAAAAGGGCTTCATTTATATCCAAATGCATACAGCAGTTCCTACAAGAGCAAGGAATAGCCATAAGTAGAACAACCCCATACAACCCTGAGAGATATAATAGAATAATTTGGAAAGCTATTCAACTTGCAGCTGCTGATAAAGGGGTAGCTTTAGAGAATTGGGAACAACTAATCCCAGAGGCCCTGCATATAATTAGAACACTGCTATGCACCACCACTAACACAACACCCCATGAAAGATTCCTTCTTTTTCCTAGAAGTTCAACTGTAGCATCCTTACCATCTTGGCTCTCAAAACTGGGAGCAATATTACTAAAAAGACACATGTGACTGCATAAGAACAAGCCACTGATGGATTAAGTGGAGCTTTTAGACATCAACCCCTATTATGCATGTGTCTGTTACCTGGACAGATGGGAAGACACAGTCTAAAGGACTTGGCTCCAGCAGGGGATGAATCAGAAGCCACAAGCCTAAATGAAGGCTGCCCTCAGAATACTTCAACTGACTACAAAGAAACAGAAACAGGGTCTTCTTGTGAAGATTATGAGGAACCCTTGTGCTCTGGTCTCTCAAGTGGTGACAAATGAGTTTCATAGAAGGGAGCCCAGCCACCTGCCAATACTTGAGGACAAGCAAGCCACTTGTAGAAGTTTATTAAAACATAGCAGGAAAGGGGAAGAACCTCATCATGCTCCTGGCAATCCACCATGGCCTCACGAACAGCAAAGGATGCCTGCTCACTTCAGGGATCTCTTCACTCTGTAAGAATGAGGCAGCAGAGAATGTGGTATGATCTATCTCCCCCATTAATGGATCTGTCCTGAACGCATATATTCAGGAGAACTGTTGATATGCAGAGTATATTAAAGCTTACTAATATGCAATATGTATTATCTAGAACAATTCTATTACAAGACCATCATTTTGGCAGACTGCTTTTCAGTTTTGATCTATAGTAAGGCAAAAAATATGTTATTGGAGGAAGGGTTCAAACTCTACATCTGCTGTAATGAGCCAATATAAAATATACATTATTTTTAGACCACTTTTAGTATAATAATAATAATATATATATATATATATATATATATATATATATATATATATAAAAACTTGTCTAGTGAATGAGTATGACTTGAAATTAATTATGTCCTGGGGATGACAGAACTTAATTTGGGATAATTAATTATGTTTTTTGAGACAATTAAAATTACATTATATTTATTATAAAAAGAAATTCTTATTTCTTACCAATAGCGGCAAGTTTTTAATAAAAAGAAAACTTACACACACAAACAAAAAATAAGCAAAACATGTATTTTTTAAACTGGTGAATAAACCCTGAAGGTTGAAGGACTTAAATTTTGATATTTGTATTATTTATCTCTATTAAAAACATCAGTATGATTAAACATTAGTAAGAACTAATTTTGCTTTAATATATAAAACAAATAACTTTACACTTTTTTGTATATTTTTGGTTAAAGAACTTGAATGCATCATTAACAAATAACATTTATGTGTTAGTTTTTCTGTTTAAGCTAAATTGAAAATTCAAGGGGAGAATTTAAAAAATAATAAACACAGAAAGGTTTGTCATGACAAAAGGCAAGTAATTATAAATGAAAATTTTTTATAAGGATTTTAAAAGCTTCTTGGATTTGGATAGTGAATAACTGGAAAGTAGAAAATGAATGTATAAAATATAATTTTTAAAGTATAATAAAAGTTAATCTGAACATTAAAGTTAAGAACATTTATGTGTAATTATTCAAGCTGATTTAATTGGTGCTTAAATAAAAATAAGGTTGTGAGTTTTATAAAAATTACAGTGAAAATGAACTAATCTGTATTTGTAATTTTTTAAAAGTTTAATATTTTAGCTTTTAGTTTTTGTTATAAGTAAATGATTAACAATTTATTGGCTCAAATTAAATATTTGTTTCCTGAACATTTTAATGGTGTTCTTATACTACTAACAACTATAAATGATAAAGTTATCTTTAAAAAAAAGAGAGAAAAGATTTGATTTTGAGACAGTTTAAATTACTTCAAGATGATTTAAATTCACTTTCAGCCTGGTTTTTGTTATGCTACCTAAATTCAATGTGGTAAGTTGTGTTGTTAAGATCAGAGACAAGTTGAAATACACTTAGACACTAGATAGAGTTTACTTTGAACAAGTGAGAAAATAGAGACTTGGGTATTCTAGTTTCATGTAATTTATCTGCAAGATCACCTATTTCTGAAATCGTAAGGAAGGCTAATCAAAGAATAGGTATGATTAAATGTTGCTTTACAAATCTTACTCCCAAAAATGTAAAAACCCTTTACACTGCATTTATTCAACCAGTAGTCAGATATAGGGTTGTTATCTAGAGCCCAAACTACAAATAAGATATCAAATTATTGCAATCTGCAAAGGACAGCTGCCTCAGCTATAGGCAGAATCAAGCTATCATTTCTTCAGTTAAGACGACAGTTCACCAATCTGTGTGGGATATACAAAATACTGAATGACTATTATAAAATGGAAGTAAACAATTTCCTCAAACAGGAGGATACGTGATCACTCACATGAATTGCTGAAGCAGTACTTGAAAATGCTTGCAAGATGCAGCTCCTTTGCCTTGAGGGTGATAGACAGGCGAACACTTTATCTAGTGATGTGAATGCACCAATGCTAGCTATTTTAAGAAGAAACTGAGGATCCTACTCAAATGAGCTGAAGGATTAGTGACTAATTCTAATTCTTAAAATCCATCCAGGATGATAGTGAAAATAGTCTGAAACTCTGGACTGAGGTTGCATATTTTCCATCTATATAAGTAAACCATATTCAAATAATGGTTTTGGATGCTGATTTTAATGGCAGGCATCAGCTCTCTCCAACTGAAAGATTGCTCTTCATCTATCTTCACATTTGGCCTTGTGTCATACTAAGTAAGCTTAGTGATTATCAAGATATCCTTTAAGATAACAATTTTTTTTCTTTTATGTACAGTGTCCCTGAAGAATATGAGCAATCATGTCAGTTTTGAAATTCCTATCTTTGTAGCTTTTAACAAAGTTTTTTATTTTGCTATGTACCCCACTCACTATTCTGTTATCCATTTACTTAAACTATTTGGTAGGTTACTTACTGTTCCCTTCTGCTCTCAATATATACTGTGAGTGTCAGATTCTCCAAGCCCTCTTTCCTGATTATGCGTCACAGAAATTTAAACTGTCTGTCTGATTTGAAGTATAAGTATCCATTTTCCCTTATTATTGTTTACATGCTCAGACCAAAACCCTTCTGTAGAATCACATCTCTTTTGTTTCAAGTCTCCTCTTCATTTGTGGAGATTGTTCAGCATCCACTGCCACATTGGAGGATTGATATTACATAATTCAGCATTCTTCTTTGTTTCTAATGAAATTTTCTTGTTTCTTAATAATTTGTTTAGCATTGGAAAAGCATCTTTCAACCATTTAGATTTTGGTGCCACATTTTCTGTCTTGTATTAAAACACTTCCTAGATAATTAAATTTTTGTGCTTCGTTGATTTTTAACATCTCCAATGTGTAACTCACATCTTAGGGTTTTCCTCTTGCTGCCAAACATATATTGTCTCCTTACAATTGATGGTTATTTCTTTTGTCCCATTTTACTTTATTACTTTGTCTAAGAGTTCCTACAATTTTCTTTTCATGTCTGTCATCAACATGATATCATCTGCATATCTTACACTGTTTAGATTATGTCCACCAATAATAAATCCCGGAAGGACTTCTAATTCTGCTATGATTGCTTCACTCTAAAGGTTAAATGGATCTGGTGAGAACATCCTTGTGTACTTGCTCAATTTATTTTTTATCCATGTGCAGGTTTGTCTATATTTCTGTCATACACAGATGTCTTCAAGGATACAGTGGATAAAGGCGTTAGTTAGATCCAGTGCCAGGACCCAAAGAGTGTGAATCAATACCTGGTTAAGGCAGTGGAGAACTTGGAGAGGGGAATTAACAGGAGATAACTGACATCCACAAAAAAACATGGCACGTGGAACTAGAACAGTCTACCCCAGTGAGCGAAATAAAGGGTTCAGTTCAACATTCCAACCATCTGAAGAAGGCCGGAGTGTACGAAATGTTGTAGTAAATATGGCAACAAAGATGAGGACAATAGTCCGAATAATGTAAATAGTGTATATGTGCAGGTTGTTTGTTCCCAGTATATTTTCTGGGTTATTCCAATATTTATCTTAAATAGTTTTCCTAGCAGTTCAGATTTTTGTTATAGCTTATCAAAAGCTTTTGCATAGACTACAAAACATAGGTTCTACATTTGTATTGCCTTTCTCTGATATCATTTTGATCATAAATATTGCATTTCTTCTTCCAGTGTCTTAAATGAAACTACCCTATTTCTCATCTCATACTGTTATATGCTCTATTAATCTGAATTTAGATGGTAAGTTCATTTGTGTGGCTCATTAAGTTGATTGTCTGATGGCATTTGCAATCATTTGCCCTTGCATCTTAGGCAGCACTTTAAAGATAGAGTAACTAAGGTCTTTTGGTATGTCATCAAGTCACTGCTTGATTTAGCAGTATTGCAGCCAAACAATTTCATCCTTGGAGTTAAATTCGAATTTTAGAAGTAACTTGAGCAGCAAAATATAAATTGATAAATGGTACTGTCTTTCAAGGTCACTGGGGATAAGTCTTTTTTTAAGTTGAAAAACTAAAGTAAATAAACAAATAAAAAAATTATAAAATTAAAAAAATAAAATCCTAATTTTTTTTTGTTTTTGTTTGTAAAACTTGCAGCCCCAAAGAAATGTTTTCAGACAAGAAAAGTTCTTAAATTTCAAGAATTAACCATTAACATCCACTGATAAAGCAGAATGTCATGCTTATAAACTCTCTTCAAATTCTACTCTTGCCTCATCTGGAGTATCTTTGCCCAACTTCCTGCACAGAACTGAATTTCTATTGAGTGATATGCATATAACTCTGGTTTCTGCTATTATCTCTAAACTGGATCTCAAAGCATGTGGACTTGATTGTATCCGTACAATAATCTATAAGAAATATGTTCCTGAATTGGTGCCTGTTCTAAACTGTACAATAAATGCCTTGCTGCTTCTTGCTTTAACACTTGTTGTAACTCTTCTTTTATAGTTCCAGTCTTTAAGAATTCAGGTGAACCACCTGGTCCTTAGCTTTTTACCTCTTTTTGGCAAAGAACTAGAATCTCTAACTCTGAATTGGTTAAGCATCTCACTTCACACGGTCTTCTTTCAGATAAGCAATATGGATTACGCTTCTCTAGGTCAACTGCTGATGTATTAAGATAATGGTGAAACTTGAGCTTTTGCTTTGACAGGGTTTGGTATACTGCTATTGTTCACAAGTTGAAAAGGTTATAATATTCCTGGGCAATTTTGAACTGACTCAGTCTTTTTTATTGAATCACAAAATCAACATTGTTTTGAGCTTTTGCTTTGACAGGGTTTGGTATACTGAATCACAAAATCAACATTGTTTTGAGCTTTTGCTTTGACAGGGTTTGGTATACTGCTATTGTTCACAAGTTGAAAAGGTTATAATATTCCTGGGCAATTTTGAACTGACTCAGTCTTTTTTATTGAATCACAAAATCAACATTGTTTTGAGCTTTTGCTTTGACAGGGTTTGGTATACTGCTATTGTTCACAAGTTGAAAAGGTTATAATATTCCTGGGCAATTTTGAACTGACTCAGTCTTTTTTATTGAATCACAAAATCAACATTGTTTTGAACTTTTGCTTTGACAGGGTTTGGTATACTGAATCACAAAATCAACATTGTTTTGAGCTTTTGCTTTGACAGGGTTTGGTATACTGCTATTGTTCACAAGTTGAAAAGGTTATAATATTCCTGGGCAATTTTGAACTGACTCAGTCTTTTTTATTGAATCACAAAATCAACATTGTTTTGAGCTTTTGCTTTGACAGGGTTTGGTATACTGCTATTGTTCACAAGTTGAAAAGGTTATAATATTCCTGGGCAATTTTGAACTGACTCAGTCTTTTTTATTGAATCACAAAATCAACATTGTTTTGAGCTTTTGCTTTGACAGGGTTTGGTATACTGCTATTGTTCACAAGTTGAAAAGGTTATAATATTCCTGGGCAATTTTGAACTGACTCAGTCTTTTTTATTGAATCACAAAATCAACATTGTTTTGAACTTTTGCTTTGACAGGGTTTGGTATACTGAATCACAAAATCAACATTGTTTTGAGCTTTTGCTTTGACAGGGTTTGGTATACTGCTATTGTTCACAAGTTGAAAAGGTTATAATATTCCTGGGCAATTTTGAACTGACTCAGTCTTTTTTATTGAATCACAAAATCAACATTGTTTTGAATGGCCACTCTAGATCTTTTTGTATTAATGCAGATGTCCCACACGGCTCTCTCCTTGAATCTACGTTGTTCCTAATTTTCCTCAACAACCTTCCTCATGTCATCAGTTCTCAACTCAGTATGTATGCCGATGACACAGCTATTTACACCTGTCTTAGTAATATTCAATGACAAATAGCAAATCTGATTGGTTCGATATGGTCAAATTGGTAACTGATCTCAAGAATAACCTAAATTCTGTTAATGGGGACAAGGAATGGTTTGTTAATCTTAAAACCTCCAAAATGAAACTGCTCTCAATTAATAATCTGAGAGAACCATTTCTGCCTTCCATCAGCATGGCTCATGCTAACCTCCAAGGAAGTGATTCACTACTTCTTGGGCTAATGTTTTCTGTTCACATGAAGTGTAAAGAATATACTGAATCAATTGCTAGGTCTTCTGCTAGGAAAGTTCACTCAGTGTCATGCTAGACAATTTTCTCGCCCGAATCTATCTTAAATATTTATAAAGCTACCATTTGTCCATACTTTGGATACTTATGCCACATATAGTCTGTTATATATTTAAAAATCCTTGACAAAATCCAAGGAATCTGTTATTGGACCTGACTTGGCAATCTTAGCTTTAGTCACTTTTCCACTGCCATAATGTAGCTTCCCTGTGCCTTTTTGACAGATATTTTCATGGTAATTGTTCTGATGAACTTTCATCTATGGTACCAAGGCTTAAGTGCAGTACTAGATTGGTGGCAAGGTCTCATCATTTTACAGTTAAAATGGCTAAATGTAACAACCATAAGTTCTATACAAACAGTTTTTTTATTTCCACTTCTTGCTTATGGAACTCTCTTCCTGCATCTTGCTTTCCAGTCAACTCTGACCTTCAAAAATTTAAATGCAATGTCAGTTATCTTCTGTCTTCTTAATTTATGTTCTTTTATTGTTTTTGCTCCTTAATAATGTTTTTCTTTTTTATGTTATTTCACACTCAATAACACTGTGTCTTAGTGGTTTTGTTGCCTTGCTTGAGATAAAATGATTAAAAAAAAATCTGTTCAGGTGTTTCTAATTAAAAAAACAAAACAAAAAACTTCCAGTATGTCTGTGAGTGAGGCTTCTTGCTCCAAAGACAGATGTTCTTAAAATAAAAATAAACAACACTGTTGCAAGAGATTCCTGGTGAGGTTCAGCTGTACAACTCAATTTACAGTTTCAGACATTTCAGAGGCTGTTCAGAATACAAAGGAGTTGTCTAGTATTCCTCCTCATTGGTTTTAAGTTGGGAGGGCCAAGCTTCTCAGAAATCTCAACCTTCCTATGTTTTTTATTTTTTTAAATTTTATACTAAAATCTTCCTTATCAATAGAATATGATGATGATTCAAGCCTGTTGCAAGGAAAGTGGCCTAGCTATCAAGCAACCTCTCCTAGATGCCATCAATGCAACAAGTTGAACTGAGGTAGGCAAAATAGATGTGTCCATTTCTATGATCTTCATAATTCCAAAAGAATTGCTCTTTTTGAAAATGTAAACAAAGCAATTTCTAAAAACTTAATGGAAGTATTTTTAATCTGATATTTTTATTACTTCAATTTTTTAGAAATTATTTTGTTTACATTTTGGATATGAAACTGAGCAGATATTGTTTTTGCAAATAATTGAATAAGGAAGTGTGCATTCCTTAAAAGGGTAAATAAAACCTTGCTGAGATGTGTCATTGTGGTCAAGCTGTAAAAAGCATGCCAGATTAAACATTGATTTCTTCTACAAAAGGAGTGCAGATTGATAGAGGTAATACAGACTGTTTAAAAATAAAAATATGTGGAATCTATTTCAAATACAGGTACTGTGCGCATATATATATACACACACACACAACCACATACACACCATTAATATACAGGGTGTTGCGTCAAAATTTGACACTTGACAAAAAGAAAATGAAATAGGCAATAAAAACAAAAGTTGTATATGCAGATACCCAACAGTTTGACAACTAACTAACGTTTTTCTTTCTACCCTTTTCCAGGATGGAATATGAGCACAGAGCAGTGGTAGTAGCTTCTTTTCGTGTTGGGAAGAAGCCTGCAGAAGTGATGGCCTGGTTTGGGTTCAAGAGGACCATGGTCATGGACATTTGGAGGAAGTGAAAGGCGTGTGAGAACAAGGATGAGTTTACTGTGAAACAAAAGGCCCATAATGTTTGTTCTTCAGCCGTTAGGACCAACGAGTTCGTCACCACCGTCAAAGAGACAATTGACAATGATGGAAGCCAGAGCTACACCAAGATCGCCGCTGACATGGGCTGTCACAATTTGACGATCTGCTGAACAATCAAGAAGGACATTGGTTACTCCTTCTACTGCAAGTCTCACCACATGCTCATCACGAATGCCTCCAAGGAGTCAAGGAAGGTCAAGGCAGCAGATTTGCTGAACGAGCTCAAACACAGGTCCACCGGCATGTTGAGGTTCTTCTCTGATGAAAAGAATTTTATCCAGGACCAGACGAGCAACAGACAGAATGACAGGTGGATCTGCAAAGACATTGAGGGGCTTCCCGTCGTGAAGCATACAAAGTTTCCCTTCTCCATCATGGTCCTTGGCATCATCTCCAGCGAGGGGGACGTCATGCCTCCTTTCTTCTTTTAAAAGGGCCCGAGAGTAACTGCTGAGATCTACCAGGAGGTGCTGAGGAGCGTGGTGAAGCCCTGGATAGATGAGATCACCGCCGGATGCCCCTACGTCTTCCAGCAGGACTCTGTTCCTGCACACAAGGCCAAGATGACCCAGACGTGGCTGCTCAACAATGTTCCTCACCACTGGTTGCCGGACTTGTGGCTGCCCTCCTCACCTGACTGCAACCTCCTTGACTATTTCTTCTGGGGCGTGATCGAGGTCAAGACCAACAAGCACGCCCACAACATAGCTGACTGATGGCTGCCATCATGGAGGCGTTTGCTGCTATGGACAAGGACTCATTTCGCACCCGCCTTGAGATGGTCGTCGCTGCTGGCAGTGGTTACATTGAAAAATAATGTAGTATGTAACTAACTGTTGCTAATAAACTGTTGGGTCTCTGCATATACAACTTTTGTTTTTATTGCCTATTTCAATTTCTTTTTGTCAAGTGTCGGATTTTGCTGCAACACCCTGTACATGTGAACAAATGCTCTTTTATGATGCAAATTTTTGAACAACCAAAGACATGGTAGTGATTTAATGGATACAGGTATTTAAACATTGTTATGGTGGTTTGCTGAATTTCATCCCATGCATAAATATATGAAAAAGTGATTTAAGTGATTTTGAATGCAGCACGGTCATTAGTGCCAGACAGGTGGGTAAAAGTATTTAAAAACTGCTGATCTACTAAGATTTTCATGCAAAACTGTTGTGGAGTAAAGAGTACACCCCTGGTGACTATGAACTCAACCAATGCTATAAAGAGTTCTATTGTATGAGGTTAGTGGTAGTTGTTTTGGAGTCAGACTTCATACTAACTATACAGGTATACTGCAATAGCCTAAGCATTATGTATAGAGAATACTTAAAGAATTATGTTATACCAAGTACAAGTGTATGTTATAACAATAACCTTACAAAAAGGAAGTTATAATGATTAGCAGTGAGGATATATGAACATAAGCATGGAGAAAAATCACAACATTATAAAGTTATAATAGTTAGCTATGAGGAACTTGAACACAAGTGCAAGATAAAAAGTACATTATAATGGGAGTTATAATAGTTGGTAAGGAACTTGAACACAAGCATGGTGTAACAAGCACCACATTCTAATTATAATAGTGGGTAACCAGGTTTTCTTAATTCATACGTGTACAACACAGGCAGTTGTATCAGAGCCAGGTAGTTGTTTTGGAGTTGACTATCATGCAAACAACAGAGATTAATACCTAACCCCAACACACCATCAGGTATGTCACTGGTGGAATTAATGGTTGCCAGAAGTGTAAAATTCGGGTTCAACAAGTTATTGCCAAGTCAAAAATCATGAATGGTTAATAAAAGCAACACCAATACTTTCTAGGTCAGCGATAAAGTATTCTTTAGAGCATACAAGGATGAAAAGGAAACATGGGAAGACAGTATAATGTCAGCTAGAATCAGAAAATTGGTCTACATGGTGAAAGGAAAATAATTCCTACATAAAAGGCACCAAAATCAGCTGAAGAAAAGATTAACTGATGAAAGACTTGATGAACCAGTTAAAATGCTGTACAACATTTTTGATGTGCTGGTACCAAAACAAATTGTGAAACCAACAAGACAATTTCAAGGAAAAGAAAATGTACAGAAGAACTAGAAGTGGATCCGAGACGGAAATGCTACAAAGTAAAATACATTGGTGAACTTTCCAGAAAGAGGAGGGGGAGATACTAAAACAAAATAAAAAAAAAAAAATATATTTATTTAATAAAGTAGTAATCACAAAAGAGGAGATGTTGCGGAATAAAGAGTGCACCCCTGGTGATTCTATGAACTTATCCAATACTATAAAGAGTTCTATAGTATGAGGATAGTGGTAGTTTTATTGGAGTTAGTCTTCATACTAACTATACAGGTGTTATGGCAATAGCCTAAGCGTTATGTATAGACAATACTTAATGATTTATGTTATATCAAGTACAAGTGTGTTTATAACAATAACCTTACAGTAGGGAGTTATAATAAGAGGTGTTTCTAGGGTTTACAGAGAAACAAAAAAATTCAAGTGATAATTCTGTGAGTGGAAATCCCTTGCTGAAAGAGGTTAGAGGGGAATAACCAGATTGGTTCAAGCTGATAGAAAAGCAACAGTAGTTCAAATAACCAATCTTTACAACAGAGATATACAAAAGAGCATACTGAATGTACAACACATCGATCATTGGAGCAAAAGCCCACACTGGTTCTATTCCTGACAAATACGAATGAGGCCACAATTAACTAAGGAACAAAAATCAAGCAAAAGAAAATATTTTAAATTTTCCCAACCAATATTTTCCTTTATTCATGTGTTTACAACTAAAATGCCTGGTAGTTATGCATTTATAAAAGAGTCAATAGGTATATGAATATCCTTCCAATAGAAATCACATGGCTCCTGTGAACTCTTTCAGGCAAGAGGGATTCAGATTCAGTAAATGTAGTTTAAGATTATAGATAATACAATTTCTTGTAACAGCAAGAATTTTAGCTGGAATTTGAACAGACTGCTGATTTTATTCAGAAAAACTGAACTTTAGATCCTATAGCTGTAAATGTTTAAGTGGCACTGAACTTGGTCAATCTGACAACACACAATTAGACTTCAGATCAAAGGCTTCAAATAAACTGACATGACCAATGAGAAATATTATACAACATGTGCTTTATCATTGGAGAAAATCTTATTGGTTGTCATTATCTACTAAGCTTAGCATAGCTTAGCACAAGGCCAGGAGTATGGTGCACCTAATAGAGAGTAAAATCACTACTTAGTAATGATCAGCCAAGTTTTGTTGTTACTCATCAACTAGTTTGCTTTTCTTATTTGTATTATGCACAAATAACCATCTTGAAGCAAGGCAAAAGAAATATGACTAAGCAGACATTTTTAGAAATAGTTATTTGCATTGATATATCAAAATTTTCTTGTAACTCATAAAGAGATTAGTAAAACGTTCATTAATCAAAGAAAACAATAATAACAAACAAACCACACAAAACTAAACATAGCAGTTGCAATTTGTAAAAAGTAGCATAAAAGTTTTAATTTTATTCCGTTTAATAATAGTAAGAAATAGAAAAAAAAAATCTAACAAGATGGCAATACCCATCTGACACTGATTTCACAAAAATTGGAATAACTCCAACAAAACACTTTCCTCTAATTTAAAAAAAAATTACAGGAATGTTACTAGAGGAGGGGAGAAAGCTTCTCATACATAAAGGATAAAAAAATGTAGAAAGGGGAAAAAATTATGCAAATCAAAATGATAAAAAGCAACAATAAGATAGTGTAAAAATTTTAAAATATTAGTAATAATGAAGAGGGTATCAAACCCACTAGTTTTTTCTTTTTCCATTGATACTCAATCAAATTTAATTTTGTTTAAAACAAAATAATTTAGTATGACAATAAGTTTCATTAACAACTAATTTTCTAAATTTGATAAAATTTTGAAGGCAAATAATTGTTGGATTTTAATGAAACTTTCTGGATGGACTGATTCACAAATGAATGAAATTATTTTAGAAACATTTCTTTTTTTACAAAATATTTCTTATTTTGTCCCAGTAGGTGACATTGTTATTAAGTAAAAACCATATTTACTAATCATAAATGGAAAAGCTTACTGAAGTTCATCGACTGTCAGTATTTTAAAAAGAATAAATGTATAAATGTGCCAATTTTTGTAAATACAGAAACCATACACAATATTATCTGTAAATAAGAGTGGTAACTATAGTAAATTTAAATCCAAAGTACCTAAAATTAGAATATTTTCCTAAATTTTAAGATTACTAGGTAGTTAAAAAAAATTATATAAAAATGCAATGACATCATATTCCTCAAATAATTTTTACAGATGTCAACCATAGAAAAAATTAGTTAGATTTCTCAAACTTCAGGCTGTCAATAGAGCTATCAACATTTAAGAAAAACACTCACCACTTTGTTTATTAATTCTTTTCTATTATATTTTAAACTAAAATTAATATTTGTTTCAAATTAGATTGTTTAAAGTTTAAATCAGCTTATCTTCCTCAAATAAAGTTTCAGAAATATACATTTTATTTTTTAAAGATTTTTTTTAATAAAAGAGAATTATGTTGTGCCAAGAGAATTGTAAATATGGTGATTAAAAAAAACAACAACAAAGACTCATTCCAATCAATTTAAATTGGTTTTGAAATCCAGTAAAGTATTTTGCTTATTAGAAATATTAAATTTAATCTATTAGCTTGAAATTAAAAGTAAAATATAAAATTAATAGATTTTTTTATTTTTAAAACTTCATTTTAAACCTTAGGTATCATGTTTTTATATATATATATATATATATATATATATATATATATATATATATATGGAGAGAGAGATAGAGAGATATGCGTGTGTGTGTGTGTGTGTGTGTACTGAAAGTGACATTTCAACATGCCTATCTATACCATCATTGTATGGATTGTGAATTTTAACCGTTTTTGTTAAAGTGGTGGAAAATGAGATGCATTCTTGTCACATAATGCTATTATTTTCTGAATGGAAAACAAAAAACGCACTATAAGTAGCAAAAAATATATGTGCCATTTATGGAAATATCACCATAGATAAGTACTGCTCCAAAGTGATTTGCTTTGCTCAAAAATGGAAATTTTAATCTGGAAAAATGATAATGTTTTGGCAGTCTTGCTTTTGGTCATTATGTCCAAATCAAAATGCTGATTAAAAATAATCCAGATAATATGACATTGCAAAGATACTCCACATCTCTCATATGAAGATTGTGAGGCATTTGAAAACATTTGGATATCTGATGGGATTTCAATGACTCTATACATTGAATTTTGACAAATACTGGTCCCAGTTGAACCAATTAAAAGGTAGTTATCAATGAAAAGTGCCATGAATTGTTTCAATCAGAAGTGTGTCATTTTTCTTCAGGACAACACTAGATCTTGTGACTCTTTGCTGAGTTGGTAGAAACTAGTACAGTTTGGTTGGGATGTACTACTACACCTATCATAATAACCTTTTACCTTGCACCTTAGGATTACCACTTATTTCAATCCCTACAAAATTCTTAATGGAAATAATTCTGTAAAAAAAATCAGTTAGACCAATTCCTCACCCAGAAAGAGGCTAAGTTCTGAAAGGATGAAGATACCTCAAAATGGCATATATAGGATTGAAGAAATTTATGTATAAATATCTAAATAATGATTTTGAAATTCATTTAAAAAAGTGCTATGATTTTTGTTCCAACCCAATATATTACATGGGCAATACAAAATAGTTTATTACTGTTAAATTCAAATTGTTTTTTTTTTTTATCTATCATAGCTTTCAAGAGCCCTTTTACAATATGAGATAAGCTAAAGAGTAACCAAAATATCTATGATGCTTATAGGAAGGACTGGTTCTAAAATTAAAAGTATTGATTCTTCCAGCCCCCACCTTTGTCTTATCTACTCTACCCCCTCTGACCTTTCTTTGTGTCTTTGAGAGTGGCATTCTATAAATAGCATGTTTTCTATCTTAATTTAGCGACAGCCTCTCTGAGTGTTTAGTTTAATGGTACCAGGCTCTTCAGCAATGGCAGAAAACATAGCCCAAAGCGTTTCTTAGCAATGCTATTTTCAGCCACCCCACCTTCAAACTCATCTAGTTGGTTGTCTGTTGTTGGCAAAAATAGAATGCAACTTCTAAATGATGTCGTTTTTAGACTATACGACAACCAGGAATAAGGAATGAGAGGGTGTTTGGGAGGAATTGGTAAAAGGGAGCCAGAGATGTGTAAGGAGTTGATATTTGGTGTAGGCGTGGGGTATTTGAAGAGGTGAATATGGTTGGAGTGAGGGAGAGAGGGAAATACAAATTGAGAAGAAAGAAAAGTGAAGTTGTTTTTTGAAAGAGTTTCAATGGAGAAGGAAAACAAGAAAAGGTCATAAGAAAAGAGAATGATCATGAGAAAAGAAGAAAGAATGAACAAAGAGAAATTAGGGACATATAGAGAGAAATGAGCACAATGACTTTGAGAAAGAACAAAAGAAAAAACTGAAAGCATGAAAAAAGTAAGGAGTATTAACTACTAGGGAAAAATTAAAATGCAGGGAAAATGGCAGCATAATGAGGAAAGAAAAAATGTGCACATGGTAAAAAGCAAGGAAGGAAAAAAAAAAACAAGAAACTTAATGAGTCAGTGAAATGAATAGCACCAAAGAAGAAAACTAGATGGAGGAAGAGGAATGAGAGAGAGACAAGGAAAAAGATGAATAATTATCACACTCCCATTAAAGGCAGGGAATAGGAATAGAATAAAATGAAGAAAAAGTCAAGAAAAAAGATCTCAATCAATTTGTCCATGTTTGGTCAAGCTTTCTTCATTTCTTCCCTTTACTACTATTCCAAATTTAGCTATGCTATTTAAAATGTTTGGACGAAACCCCATCAATGCAGGTCCTTGAGGCCCACTCACATCAGCCAACATCATTATCAACACAGCTGATAGCAACACAACAAATAGCAAAATGATTATGCCAAGTCATTTGACAAGCCATTGATAGTGAGTTCAATCATCATAAGGTGGTAGTGATAGTGGTGGTGGTGGTGTGATGAACTCTCAAACATGGCCTGGTATTAAAATTTGCTCAGCTTGGACAAATGAAGATTTATTCTGGCACTCCCATATCATTACTTTTAATAAAAGATTTTTATGCAAAAGAATTCAAAGGTTGTTTTTTTTAAAAATAACCTGCTGGTTAACAAGCAAGGCATTTACCTGATTAAGGCTAGAAAACAAAGCAGCCAAGATGAGGATATTAATCCAAAAAGTCACAATGTTAATGATATGGTAGTTTGAATCTATTAATAAAAACCTGTTACAGAGCTTTCAGTTCATTAGATTTTAAAGAAAATTCTTAACCATCATGCTACTAATATCACAAGTTTTCTGGGCACAATAAAAAATACCATAAATTTTAAAACTTTCAATATGTCTCTAACTTTTCATATTGCTATTA
Organism: Acanthosepion esculentum; assembly: GCA_964036315.1. Lineage (NCBI taxonomy): Eukaryota > Metazoa > Mollusca > Cephalopoda > Sepiida > Sepiidae > Acanthosepion > Acanthosepion esculentum. The sequence goes on from CAXIWW010000777.1 coordinate 101,683, forward strand.
ACATCTGTTTTAAAAAAAAACTAAAAAAATATATACGATAGTCTCCATCTTAGTTATGGTTTTGCTTGTTATATTTAAACAATTCATAAGTTTTACTTAATAATTGTCCAAAATTATAATAGTGAAATTGGCAATCAGTTATGCCAAAGACAAATTGTAAAATGTTTTCCATAAATGCAAAGGTGAAAATTCTCAACTTCAGAAGAAAAAATAAAATTTGTATGATTTTGGGTCAAAATAAATTTATCCATCATCTAATTTTAATTACAGTATTTTGCTATAATTGGTTCATTTTATTATCACTATTAATCTTATATCTGATTTGTAAATTAAACTTTACTAAAGATATATATAACAGAGAGGGAAGGATAAGAATAATTGAGAGGATAGAAAATCAAAGACTGGCCCAGTTGAGATGAAAAAAGGAGAGCAAAAACAAACTGGGGAGGTTGGGAATCTTGACATGAATCATAACAAAAGAGAATACCAGGAATGATACTTACTCACATTAAGTAGGTAAACAAAGAGAGTCTATCTTAAACAGGGGATGGTTCTTCAGGAAACTGCTGATGTTCACACCACCATTTTTGCCATGGCTAGCAAGGTCAGAAACACCATTCAATTCAACCAAGAATACAAGGCCAACACATTATCACAGACATATGCGAGATCTATGGACATATGTTCGGGATTGATATGCGCCATAAACTTGTCGACACAGTCTCAGTAGGCACACCTGATGACAATGGTAGAAGACATGCAAAGCTGTTTTCTCTAAACCAAGGTCACATCAACTACAGTCGGCCAAATATACCCAGCCCTCTATGAAGGCTATGTCATTGAGATAGCATGTTCTGAATCAATCACCAGGTAAGTGAAAACTCAAGGTTGCTGAGATAATGTGATTGGCACCCAAAACCAAAAAGAGCACAACTTTGTTGCTGATAAGCCAAGCTGTCCAGAGAGAGTATCCTTTGCAACCCCCTTCACTAATTCCCAATACAAGACTCTCCTCAGCTGTGAAAGGTTACTGGACCAAGGAATGACCTTCAAAGGCTGCTCATCCCTAAAAATGGGAGGAGTGATTGTAATGCTAGGGAAGATGTCCCTGATACTCCTCTCCAAGATTGAGTCCTCTATCAAAAAGTTAAGTGTGACATTCCCAGACTGCCATGACATGGATCCTGGGGGCAGATCTCTTTGCAGACTTGATACTTACACCCTCACGAGGAAGGAGAACAAGTGCTTGAGTGCCTTCTTACAATTCTTGCAGAGAGGGAGTGCAGACAACGGTAAAAAATTAGAGGAAAGATGTACATGGTGCATGCCTCAGTCCTATGATCAATTTTCTTCAGCTGGAGCCTGGACCCAAACAACACTCCAAGAATGCATATGGATCCGATAGTCCAGCTAAAGGGCTCTGGAAGCACAACACCCTTCCAAGCACCTAACAGTAAACGAGGAGACTTGTTGTGGTTAATCTTGGCCCCCATGATCTTTTTGTACCATTGAAGTGCCTTCTGTAGCAACATGACACAAAAATACATCATTATTGTAGACAAACCCTAGCTTTAGCACTGCCAAGAACTGCATTTCTATGTAAAGTGGGACTGCACGCTCTGTCTCTCAGCCGGCAAAGGAGAGTCTCCAACACTAAAGTATAAAGTAAGGATGACAGTGGATAACCCTGAAAAACTGACCATGACAGTGCAAAAGTGCACAACTGCTTTCTGTTCACTTGCACCGAAACACTGGGGGAATGATACAGAAGGCTGATTCACTTGCAGCATACGGGTTTGAATCTGGTGGCCTGTAGGACAGCAGGCAAGTACTGATGGGTGACCTTATCAAAAGCCTTGGATTGAACCAAATTGATCAGTGCAACTTGCTTGTTGTCTTCTACACCCTCTAGGACTGTGTGGATCAGATGCAGGTTGCTCTGAATTGTTTGTCCCTTCACAGCACAAGTCTGCTTGGGTCCCAACAGAATTTTGGCAACTGACTGCAAATTCTCCGTCAGGCTAAAATCTTTAACTCTATGTTTAGCAGAGTTATGGGCCTGTAATCATCTAAATCTCACCCACCATCCTTGTCCTTTTCCAACAGTGTAACCACACTCCAGGAGATTCAGTTAAGGATGGACCCCTGCTGGAACCAGTTGTTGAACATGACAGTCAAAATCAGCACAAAGATGTGTGACAACCTCAAGTATAATTTGTAGGGCAGACCAAGTTCCAGAGACTTGTCACTGCAAAACTTTTTGCCACAGAGACCAGGTTCCTTGGTAAACTGGCTCTTGAAATGCCACTGAAATGCCTTGCACATGTCTTTGGTCAACCTCATAGTCCACCCTCTGGGGTATCAACCTCACAAATGTATTGATCAGAACCTTGCACAAATCTGCACCCATGTTCATGGCTTCATTAGACATCTTGTTTAACCTATGCATAACTACCTGACCCTGGTAGCACTCACTAGCTACATGCTTCAGAGCCTGCTTAGCTAAATCTATCTCTAGGGAATCCCCCTGTAGCCTTCACCAGGGATAGACTATGCTTGCTAGTCTTCACCTTTTTAGCTTTATCTAGAGTGAGTTGTTGGCTATATTTGGTAGTGAAAGACCTAATGCTATCCCAAAACCTCTCCCACCACTTATTCCCAATCATTGCCTCCACTAGTTCCTGCTGCACCGATCTAGTCAGCAGTTGTCAGAAGTCTAGTCCAGTAAAGACAGATTGAACTTCCACTGTCCAGCCATTCTAGGCCTAGCACCTAACGCCATGTGGGCATAGACAAATTTATGGTCTGAATAGCTTAACCAGTGAAACGTGGGACAATCTAGCAAACCTAGATTGACCCTTCTCACTAACATTCTATGCAGGTAGCTGATTACCTGGGTAGATGGTCACTTAAGAGCCCACGTCTACATCTCTTGCCCTAGATGATTGACCCAGTATCTATCAATGAGACCAAACTCGCCTATCAGATCAAGCAAGCAACAACGGCCCAACCTTCTGCTAGCTCTTCTCCCTCTATTTTGGGGTCCAGGATGGCATTCTAATCTCCCATTAAAACTAAGTGTTATGAATCCACCAGGAAGGGCCCCAATCAACCGAAAAAGGAGACAGCCCTATCTGATTGTTGGGTGCATAAACTACAAGAATCCGAAGGAATGGTGTAGTAGGACCTTTGCTTCATTTAGAACTGCTCACAATCATTGTAAGAGAGTTCTAAAAAATGCAAAGTGCAGTTATGCACAAGCAGTCCAAGCCAAGGTAAAAAGCAAAAGACTTAGATCCCATGAGTACTGGAAAATCTCTAACAAAAATCTCAATAGAGGCAAAGTCTCAGTGATACTAACATAAATGGCCCTGAGGTTATCTTATCAGATAAGGCAAAGCTCTTTGCAATGAATAGCTCCATGTTAGATGACAAGGGCCATTTCTTTCTTGACTTCCCACTTCTCATGGAGAACAGACTTTTATCTATCACAGCCTGGGAAGTTTCCAGACTTATCAAAAGCCTTGACCCTAAGAAGGCTAGCCCAGTGGTTGTTCTTAAGAACATTAATCTAGGGTGATCTCCAATCTTGGCAAAATTATTTAATCACTAGATTAAGGAGAAATCTTTCTTAAGTCTATGAAAAGTGTCAAGTGTATGCCCCGTTTTCAAGAATGTAGGTGAGTGCTCATCCCTGTCACAATATTGGCCTATCAGACTCCTTAGTATCATTTGTAAATTCTTTGAGGCTATCATTAACAGGGAGAACCTCATAAGTGACAAACAATATGGATTTTGCTCTCCTAGGTTCAATGCTGATATCCTAACTGTCATCACACAGAATCAGTGAGGCATTAGACAATATATAGCCTTTGATATATCGAATACCTTTAACAAGGTGTGGTATAGAGGGTTTCTATACATGCTCTCCAGCTATGGAATCACTGGAAGAATTTTTTCAATTAAAGTGTTCCTAACAGGTAGGTCCATGAAGGTTGTTATTAAGTGGCAGTCTTCTGAAGCCCATGAGATCAATGCTGGTGTGTCACAAGGCTCACTTCTCAGTTCAATCATCTTCCAGTTTTATATTAATGATCTTCCTAAGAGCATACTCTAATCTTTTGTGAATATCAATGCACTTGATACAATGGTATATGGGTACACTTCCGAAAATTGAGATGACAATAGCCTAACAGCTGATTATCCTTGTGGATGATAAATTATTTTCTAACCTACAACCTCTTCCCAATATATGAAATGTTGCAAGACCCTTGCAAATCTATCATTATTTTATGACAAATTACTGAAAGCTAAATAAGCAGAATGAATTGACTGCTCGGCATGTAAATGGCATATGAGTTGTAGAAATGTGCATGTATGAGTGTGAACCTTATAACATTGACTGATGAATATTCAGAACTTCAAGGTGTATTTAAGGACTTGCTTAAAGAAGTAGACAGTTTTACTGCTAGCAGCCATTGAGAGAAGTTTAGTAGTAGTAATGATCTATGATGGTTCAATCAATGTACAGTATTGAAGAGATTTACTCTTCTTTCCTCAGTAGCAAACCTATTTTGAAGTCTCTCTCTGCATTTGTGCCAGGGAAATCAACCCACCCACTAAAACATACATAGAAAAATATTCTGACAAGCTACATTCATAAGTTCCACTAATTTTAACCCTCACATCTAAGACCTGCCATGTCATGTCCAGTGAGTAAAACAATCTTCATTCCCTTCATATTTCACTAGTAAGAAAGAAGTTCTACTCAAATAGATTCTACCACTATTTTATGGAACCAACTTCCAAGAGGATGCTTTTCTGACCACTACAATTTTAACCTTTTCAAGTCTATATATCTTCATAAACTACACTTCTGACTTTTTACTCCTCATACAACCTCAGTAACCCTCTAACTTCAGTGGCTCTCAGACTTTATATAGAATGATCATTAGTTAAAAAGTTAAGGTAAAAAAAAAAAAATTCTGCTGCTTAATCACAAATTACAAAAGTAACCAGACATCTGTTTTACTATCCTGTAGTACGGTTTCTATCTTTGGTCCTGTTTTCTTTGTTTAATCTATGACTATGTCCAGTTTCATCACTTGCTTATACTTCATAGTGTTTCCCCATTTGGGTTCTCCTTATTCTGCTATCAGCTTGAATAAAGACTGTATATTACTACTCAATTATAATCTTAGGTTCCTCCACCATATATTTTTTTCTGAATTTCAATCCCTTCCAAGCAACTGTTGATTTCAGCTATTGAAAAGACTGATGGGAACAATGTTTCCCAAAAAACAGTAGAAAAGTTCCACTTTGGAATTACTCTGGAGATCGTAAGGGGAGTTAGTTACATGGGTCGCATGCAGTTTATCCAGTGCCTGCTTCATTACCTCATTCTCTAGCATATTTCCCATAATCAATTGTAAGGCACCTTATATCGAGGAAATTGGACATAACTTGGCCTTTCATTCACCATATAAAGAGCTCTGATCCTTGAGTGAAGATTTCATACACCCTTGCCAACTTTTTTGCTATACTCTGTCTACTTGTCATGACTATTTCTCTTGGGAAAGGGTTTCCTTTGCTTCTATAGTTGCCATACTGATCATCAGTTACACCTTCTGCTTATTTTGGTATAAACGTTTTCCTACCTGTAGTTTCTTTCAGTATAACTATTTTTATCTCTTTCAGCATTTTTAGGCCATTTTCATCTAAATGCCACCACCTCACTTGACCACACCTTTTTTGGTGCCACAATTCTACCAACCAAACTCTTTGTTTATCACATTCTATTTTTAGCCCTTCTACTTCT